>CM021100.1:331556730-331641932 GCA_007115665.2 Sequoiadendron giganteum
AGAGGGTAGGAGGGAGAGATGTGAGATAGAGAGAGAGAGAGAAAGAGACAGAGGGAGTGGGAGAGAAATAGAGGGTAGAGGGTTTTAAGGGTTAAGGGTAGATGGGAGATAGATAGAGAGACTTGATAGAGGGTAGGATAGAGAGAGAGATAGAGAGAGAGAGAGAGATGAAGGAATGATATATATGTAGGTAGAGAGAGTTGAGATAGAGATAGAGTAGAGAGGTAAGGAGAGAGGGGAAGGGAGGGAGAAGTTAGAGAGAGAAGAAGGAAGGTGGATATAGATTGAGAGAGGGAAGGATGGAGAGAGGGAGAGAGAGAGAATGAGGCATAGAGGGATAGGTAGGTAGAGAGAAGTAGAGAGTTAAGGAGAGTTGGAGGGAGAGGTAGGGATGGAGAGAGAGAGGTAGGTAGAGAGAGTAAAGGGAGATATAGAGAAGTGGAGAGGGAAGGAGAGACAAATGGAGAGGTAGGGATCGAGGGAGAGATAAGGATTTAGAGAGAGGTGAGAGAGTGAAATAGAGAGAGAGAGGTAGGTAAGGAGAGGGAGAGGAGATAAAGGGAAGTAGAGAATGGAGGAGAGAGGGAAGAAGAGGTAGGAAGGGAGAGATCTAGGTGAGATAGAGAGAGAGAGGAGGGAGGGAGGGATATTTAAGGAGAGGGGTGAGATAGAGAGAAATAAAGTAAAGAGGGAAGGGGGAGAGAGAGAGGTGATAGAGATAAGTAGAGGTGTAATGAGAAATGTAGATAGACTGAGAGAGGGAAAGAGAGAGGGAGAGAAAATGAGGTATATAGGGGTAGGCTAGACAGAGAGATGTAGAGTGAATTTTGGTGGAAGAGAGAGAGGAGGGAGGGATAGGTAAAGATGGATAGTTGAGATAGATAGAAGGAGAGAGAGATATAGGTAGAGAGAGGGAAAAGAGATATAGAAAGAGGGGGAGGGAGAGAGGAGAGATAGAAAGAGGGGGAGGGAGGGAGAGATAGAGAGAGTAGAGAGGGAGAGGAGAGAGGTGATAGAGAGAGAATTAGAGAGGGAAAGAAGGTGGAGATATTGAGAGAGAGGAGGCAAGGAGGGAGAGAGAAATAGGTATAGAGGGACAACTAGGTAGAGAGAAGTAGATATGAAAGGAGAGATATAGGGAGAGGTAGGGATGGAGAGAGAGGTGAGACAAAAATAGAGAGAGGTCTAGGTAGATAGAGGGAGGAGGAGATAAAGAGAAAAATAGAGGGAAGGAGAGAGGGAGGAAGAGGTAGGGATGGAGAGAGAGAGGTGAGAGAGATAAGAGAGAGGAGGGAGGAATAGGTAGGGAGAGAGGGGTGAGATAGAGAGAAAGAGAGTAGAGAGGGAAGGGGAAAGAGAGAAGTGAGATAGGTGATAGAGATGTGTGATGGAGCTTAAAATTAGAGAGATAAGGAGGAAGGTGGAGAGATTGAGATGGAAGGAGGGTGGAGAGAGAGAGATGTATAGAGGGATAGGTTAGATAGAGAGAAGTAGAGAGAAAAGGTGGGTGAAAGGAAGGGAGAGGGGGAGAGAGAGGGGGAGAAAGAGAGGTGAGATAAAGAGAAGTAGAAAGGGAAGGAGAGAGAGAGGGAGATAGAGAAAATTAGAGAGGGAGGGAGGGAAGGAAGGAGAAGTGAGATAGAGAGAACTAGAGAGGGAAGGAGAGAGAGATAATGAAAAGATAGAGAGTAGAGAGGAGATGAGAGAGCAGGGGAAGAAAAAAGAGAGAGGAAGGGAGGGAGGGATAGTTAGGTACAGAGAGTAGAGAGAGATACATATAGATTAAAGGAGAGGGATGAGAGATAGAAAAATGTAGAGAGGGAAGGAGGGAGAGAGATAGATATTGGAGAGGGAAGGAGAGAGAGATGGACATGTAGCTCTAAATCTCTCTTTCTCTTTTTTTCTCTCTCTATCCCCCCTCTCTCTCCCTCTCCCTCAATTCTCTCTCTCCCACCTCCCTCTCTCTCTCTCCCTCTCCCTCAATTCTCTCTCTCCCACCCCCTCTCTCTCTCTCTCCCTCCCTCTATCCCTCCCACCCTACCTAGCTAAGTCCCCCTCAATCCAACCCCTTATCTCCCACTCCCTCTCTCTTAAACTCTCACTTTGACCCCCTCTTCATCTCTATAGACTCTCTCTAAATTCTCCCTTCGTCTAAAGACATACATAAATGCATACATACAAGCATAATACATATGTACATATAAAATCTTACATCCATACAAGCATACATACATACGTGACATACATGTACACAAAAATATATCAGCATACATTAATATATTGGAATTTAACATTTAAGGTAAGACATAACACAAGAACGTTATAACGCGTTCGCGTTATGTGCTAGTAGACATGTTCCCCGCATAAGCAAAAACCATGTCACAAGTGAGATATAACGCGAGCGCATTATAATGCACTCGCATTATATCTTTGTTTGGGAATTCCTGAGCCCTAGGCTTGGTATTTTCCTTGGAATACAAACCCAAAGGCTTGGAGGGCATTCCCAATGACCAGAGACATGTTTTTAAAAAATCCACCATATTTCTCATAATCGATTTCGTGCTCACCGTCAAGATTGCACATGGTTCAATATCGAAAATATTGAGCACATGGGTAATGTTGGGTTATCTCTTAGCTATCCAACAATGTAATTATTTTCACTTTCTGAAAATGTTAAGTCTTTCATCCATAATTTATTTTATCTATATGTCTTTCTTTTGCCAAAAAGCAGCGTTTGGTATTTTTTTCGTTATAAATTAACCGTTCATCAATTTTTCAAATAAATTACATTTTTAGAAACTAGACTCCATTCTACAAAATTAAAAAGACCAAATCAATTAGTTTCCAAAATTTGTAGGGGTAGCATGGCCAAAATTCTATTTTCAGGATATGTCCACTTTGCAAATTAGTAAAAAATCAAATATTCATTAAAAAATTATCAAAAAAATTGTGCATCAACTACATACTGTTAGCTAACTTTTGACTGTTGTGATTTTAAAAATACTAAAAAAAAGTTCACTATATGAGGGTCGTACAAGAGTTGCTATGTTATGTTTTTCTGACAAAAACAACACCAATTTGTGTACGTCCCTCATTTGAACCCCTTAATCTCAACAATTTTCAAAATAAATTAGTAGTTTAGAAAGTAGACTTGGAGCACTTGAATCCTTCTTTTTGTTCCATCTCAAAATTTTGAGTCTAAGAATCCTCAATTTCATGTCCAATGTCAGTATTTCCTGATTTCAAAAAAAAGTTGTCCACTTAAGTCCCCTTTTTGGGAACCATCTTGGTGCACTTACCCTCAAATGATATAAATAAACACAAATATGTATATGTTAAGTCCAAAACATATACTTAAATAAAACTAGAGATCTCCGGTCTGTTTAAAATTTAAACCCATCTAACTATCAAGTTGATCAGTCAAATCAAGTCTCCTCTTTGTTTTAGGTCAATTAGATGTACCCACATCATGCTGTAAAAGAGTGGAAGAAACTTGAAATTAGATTTAAATTTATTTATAAATTTTGATATAATTAAACATATTTAAACCTAAAAATATAAAATTTTGGATAAAAAATATATATTTAATTAAATATCTAGTAAATAAAATTAAATTTTGAGTATGCATAAATTACCATATGATCATGTGAATCTACTGGCACATTTTGTTTAACGGGTAGCATAAATGTCACTTAAGAAGATCCAAATTCTTGATCGACTATATCCTACATATTCATATAAAGCAATCAATATGTCAAAACCTCAAATATATATATTTAAAAGATCCATAAAAATTGTTTACCATATTTAGTAAATTTGACAACCTTGAATGATATGACTTCATGATCATGCAACTGAGATTTCCCATTCATAAATGTTGACGATGTCTCAGGTGCACCTACGATGGGTATCTCATGAAATCCATACATATAGATGTACAATAATTTGTATAGATCATTCACACATGTGTATGTAAATGTAAAAATTAAATTAGATCTATGATGTGTATTTAATTCAAACTTAACAAACTTTTTGAAAGCACACACATGAGCTGATGATGGCTCAAGAGAACTCACCACAACTTGTGGTTGGTCAGCACTAGGTATCATATGACCTCCCTGCATCTAGATATAATATATCTCAATAACACATTATGTGTACGCATTCAAAATAAATTAGATATATCCACTTAAACTAAATTTAATATATATTGGTTTAAGTACCTAACCAAAAGGTGAGCCCATATCTACAACACTCGACATATAGACATGATCATTTTGAGTTTTAGGCATTGTCTGATCATGTATCTACACCGAACACTTACTGAATTAATACTACATTATATATATAATTTGATGTTATTATTTACATGAATTTTGTACGTTCCTAAAAAAAAAATTAAGTTCAAAAGATGAACATACCTATGTAGGATGATGCTCAAAATATAGTAAATCCATATATGACTCAGTCTCAAATGCATGCGGGTCACCTGAAGTGGATACCCAAGAATTGCTATTGACAGAGCCTCCATTCTCTCTATTGACCACTTCAGTCACCGCATGTGAAGTCTAATGAGTGACATGTCCTGAAAGTGACCTCAATGCTCCTAATGTCGATAACATGGTTTGTTGCTGAAATACAGTGGGAACACTAGGAGAAGGAGGAGGAAGAATAGGATAAATTGGAGCATGTTGTTGAGGATCAACACATGCTCATAGTCTATGTTGGGGCATGCCATGCCCGGCTCCCTGAAATGACCTCATATCAAAATAGGTGGGTTTTACACCCAACTCAAACACTGCCCATAACTTTCTCAAAAAGTATAAGGGCACCTCATAATTTCCATGTGATGGGCTATCAAACACCATCCACAATCTATCCCAAAAAAGTGTAGCTATTTGGGGGTGCCTACACCATAAAATTGAAATTCATTTTTTGGTGGATGGAATTGGTTGGTTATTTTGGGGGTTAAAAACATACTCGCACATGGCTTGTTTGGTAATTTTAAGGTCATTAATTTCTTTATAAGACAATCCATCTGCATAGAATTGTCTCCTCTCTTCTCTCCATTGATGGAACCTATCTAGGCCCGCATCAATAGATCAAACAGAATAAAAAATAATTTGCATCATGGATGCAAACCATGCGAGATGGGGTGGGTTCTAGGCTCATTTTTTATCAGATCTATATTTCCTTGAATCACCATAATATTTTCCCTGATTCCCTCTCAACTGATCCTAATCTACTATAGGGGGTGGGGGCTTAGGAGGTGGAGAGTTTGGAGGCATGGGGTTTTCTTGTGGTGGTGGGTTTGGATCTATGGGATCTATAGGAATTTCTGGTTCAGGCATAAATTCCTCTATGTTAAATACAAGATCCATGTGAATGTAACCAAATGGAAACTCTATGTTAAACAATTAAAAAATATATATCAACAAAATAATTAAATAATGCACACAATTTGAAAGTTGTTTAAAAATCATGTTGAACGTGCACAAATTCGAAATACAATTCATTTGAAGACCATTCGATTTATAGCATTAAAAAATCCATAATGTTCTTAAAAAATCCATAGCATGTATACATTAAGTTTATAATTTAAGTTTGTAAGTTTTGAAAATTTCAAGTTAGTGGTTTACAATTTGAGTTTTGAGTAACAGGTTTGTGTTCATATTTTATAATGTAGGGTTTAGTGTCTAGGGTTTTCTTGATTAATGATATGTGATTATGTATGGTTTGGAGTTTACATATAGTCAAGATATAGGTTTTATGGTTTAGGGTTGATAGATAGGATTATATGGCTTATGATGTATACGTATAAGGTTGTAACTTGGAAAAGGATGTAGACATCTATTTCAAGGTTTGGGGATTTTGAACTATATATGCATATTAGAATAACAATAACCATTAAGATAGAAATTAAAAAAAAAATGTGCAAGAATAGAATCATGGTCTAGGGTGATTCCCTTAGAAATAGAAGTGCAATAGAGACTGGAAATTCTACGTTATATGAGAATTAAGGGTAAGAACATAGCATGCATGGGAGTGTGTGAGAAGTTAAACTATAGAGATAATTAGAAAATTAGTATTATATAATAGTAATTATTGATAGACAAGAATATTAAATATAAGGATGTTTAAACATATAATAATAGAAACATACGAATCATGGTATTTGAAAAGGGGAAATGATAATAGGAGTTAGCATAGAACACAAAATATTGTTCATATGAGAGACATAAAAGGTATGAGAATTATAATATTTTAAAAATAAAATTATTAAACAATAGTATATATGAAACTAAAGGATGCAAATAAATTAAAATAGTGATTAAAAGTAATAAATGCAAGAAATAAGGAAGCCAAACTACTAAATCATGACATAATAGGGAAGGCATATAGTTGGATTTTATCATTTGCCTGATTATATAAAGAGTTAAGAAGATTTATTTAAGGTTAAAATTTTATCAAAGAGGATACATGGTAACTTATGATTTTGAATTTAGGTTTCAATAGAACCTATACTTTTGGTTCTAGGTATCTAATACCTAGGTAAAGAGGAAAATTATCTATGATTTAGGGTGTAATGGGCAATGTACATGCATGATATATTATTTTCAAGGATTTTTTAATATATATTGATTTAAATTGTATGCATGTGCATATGTATTTTTAAATGAATTGGTTGCATCCTCTTAAGTTGTGTTCTAGTAAGAACAAGTTGAACATATTGAATATGTTGAGAAACAACTTGAATATGGTTAAGAAAAAATTCAAGAACACATAGAAGAACAAATTGAAAAACAACATGTTAAATAATAGATTAGAAAAACAATTGTTACAGATGCAAAATTGGAGAATTCAGTTCAAGATGACATTGATAATAGATTTATTTTTCAAGTTTAAGATAAAAAAAATTAATGGATATAGATGAGGAATTTTTTTTAAATATGATTTCATCTAGGGATAAGTTGCCTTATATTAGAATTTTTTTAATATTTTTGTAATTAATAGATCCAAAAAAATCTGGTCCATGAGATCGAATATAGTTTATATTAAGTTTAAACAATATACATAAACCAAATAGCACAATTTATAGTTGCAACCCTTGATTTCTAACTCTAAACCTTACCCTAACACTCACACTAATTCTAACTTGAACCATAGACCCTAATTATGACTTGAACCCTAATTTATTCTATCTCGAACTCTAAACCTAAACCCTAATTGTATTTAAATCCTCTCATAACCCTATTTGAACACTAACCCTAAATTCATATAAACCTTAATCATAACCCTAATTAAATATTAATTGAATGTTTAACCCTCACCAAAATTACAACCATAACCGTAATCCTAATTTAATTTTGACCCCAACCCTAACCCTACACCAATTGAACCCTGATTCTAACTCCAAACCTAACCTTGATCTTAAATTTTAATTCATAATTCTAATCCTAACCCTAACCCTAATATAAATATAACCCTAACTCTAAACCTAGTTGAATACAAAACCTAACCTCAACCCTTACCAGAATATTTATCTCAGAACCCTAACCTTAATGAATTTTAACCCTAATTGAACCCTAACTAGGTAATTGAATTCTAATATTCAACAAGTAAACCTAATCATAACCCTAATTGTAATTTTTAAATCTAACTATAATATATATTAAAGTTTAACCCAAACCCTAATTGTACCCTAGCTTTAACCTAACTTTAACCTACAAATAGGGTTTTAGTTTACGTTTTAGGGTTTAGGTCCAAGGATTAACGATCCGCGTAAATTAGTTTTTAAGGAACAATGTTTTCTAGAACCTAGGGTTTAGGGTTTTGAAATTTCTAAATTAAATGTGTCGAATTTAGGTTTTTTTATTTTTATTTTTGATTTAGAATTTTATGTTGTTTATTTCATTGATGTTTTTGATTAATTAAATGCAATTTAAAAACTATAAAATATTAAATTAAAGCTAAACAAGAAAAACTAAATAGCAATTATAAAACAAAAATGCAAGATATAATGCAAAAGTATGGTAGAATTTAACCAACCTGGAGGTCACTAAGGTCGATTGCGTTGATGGGAGGAGGTAGCAATGAAAATTTGAAAGAATCTTTCCCTCTGAAATGTGTACGTGATCTTCTTCTCCTTCTAGCCTGCTAGAATTGACAGTGAAAATGATTTTCACAGTTGCTTATTTAAAAAATAATAATTTCTTCAAAACGCGTACGTGTTCTAGGTTTGCATCCCTGAATCGTAATGCATACGCATTATGGATTTAGGCTCGGTTACCCCATCCATAACGCGTATGCATTTTTTAAAAACTCATATGTGTTTCGTGTAAGATTTTGTTTTTTACTGAAACTTCCCCTCTTCGTGGACCCAGCTTCTTGCACTTACCCTTTTGCATTATTTTATAAGAATTTTAGTTTAAAATAGGTTTTTTTATATGGATTTTAGTTTGTAATAAAATTTTTTAATTTTTAAAAAAAATTAATATCAACTAGGTTTTCCAATGGTTGAGAATCCCAATCCTGTTCTAGAAGAAAACCCTGCCCAGAAAAATCCTCGTCCACCACAAAATTCCCCCTTAGAAAACCCAGCTTGTATCCATGAATTAATCCATGACAATTTAACTGAATTGGAAAACATCTACTAGTTATATGATAGGCATCCTTAGTTATTCATTACTACTTTAGCATCATGGTTTAGATTTAAACTAGAAAATTATTGACTTTTTGATCATGGTGCAAATAAATTCTTATAGGACTATTAAATAAATTGGACAACCAAAAATTTCATGTGATATATCACCACAAAAATCACATGTGGGCTTTCCTCTTGTTTTCATTTTTCACTCATTATCATAATGTCCTATTTTACAATAGTCATAACATTTCGACCTTTTGGTCCTTCCTCTTTCTCTAGTACCTCTTATTAATATTGTAGTAGCCTCCCCTACCACCTCCTTCAAAGTTATAATGAAAACTCATGGAAGGTCGTGCATCTTGAATTTGTGATTACAAACAGTGTATATTGTTAAGTGGTGTTATGCTTTCTCTCAATCAAAATTCTTCCCAGTCATATGCCCAATAAATATTGAATGCTCTTATAGATAAACCTTATGTTTTATACATACAAATATCGAAAATATTATTCCTTAGTCAATCCATGAGCCATGGGTTCATATTCATCTTCTTCATTCAAAGTAACATTGGACACCTATTTGTGTCCTATTTATCCTACTTTATATTCTTCCCTACTATTTAAATTTTTAAACTAGATTTTACTTCTTCTAGGTGGGGGAGAAGTCTTAGCCTTCTCACCTTTCATTAGAATTTCTTAATTCAATATTATGTTTTCAAACTCTAATTGGAAATTATTAATCCATGATTTCCTACTAAATTTTCTCTCATTTCTTCAACTAAAATAATATTATGGTGATCAATTCTACCAAATCCTTATACAAAGAGGAAATATTCTCATCTATTATTGTTATATAATATGAGGGGTTAACCCTAAATAAACCACGCAATTCATCTCTTATTTCAAGTTTTATTCTAGTTTTATAACCACACTTTTGAATCATTGTTAGTAATATTCTACTAATTCCTCAGTTCTTTTCATCTTCCATATTTTATTTATGTCTTTTATTCAAAAATTAGGTGAATAGAAATTTTTCAAAAAATAAGTCACTCAAATATTTCCATATATTATCATGCTTAGGGAAAGATTTATTGCACTATCTTAGTGTCTTGTCATTGAGGGTCTCCAGAAACTTATATAATTGGGCTTAGTTATCATTAATTCCAACCCCACTCTAATGAAATTCTAAGGTAAAGTAATGTTTGTTAGCACCCTTTGTGTATTTACAAAAATTAGGGAGCTTAATCATATGGGCATCCATATTTGAAGGAGGTAAAGGTGTTTATAATTTATTTTGCATGCTTTGGGATTATCCTTTCTCCTAATCTATTCCCTACTATTGTATCTCTTTCTCTCTTTTTATCATGGCTTCTTTGTCTAGTTTCACTTTGCTTCTACTTGACCAAATTCCTTTCTCTACAATTATCTCTTGCCAATTGAACACCTAAGAAATCACTTCCTAATATTCATCAAATCTCATACACAACTACTTCTTAATTTTTCTTTCTCTAGCCCAATTAAGGATTAACTACTTATATAGAGTCCTTAGAGGTTTTTCTTGATTTTGAAAACATGGAAGGTGACTCTTAGTCCATGATGTTCATCTCCTCATATTGTCTCTTTATCTTGGGGAATGTGTTGGTTGATAACACATAATTAGTAATTTATTTCAATTTTCTTTGAGTTGTTTTCTTCCTCAACCTACGAATTATTATCATCTATTATGTCCAAAGTTTCCTTGAAATTTTTTTGTGACTTTTTTTATTCTATAGCTAAATATTATCTCATATTTGTCACCAATTAACAATTTTTTTACTTCCTCCCTTATTTACTTCCTCTTCTTCCCCATAGCAACCACATCTATAGTGTCCCTACAAATAAGGTCAAACTTCTCTAATTTCAATTTTGCCTTATATGATTTCAACTTCCTTATCACTTTAATTAGATTCTACTCTATAGTTCTAATCTAGATCATAAATCAGGCTATTTATTTAATATTCATGAACTCCATGTTCATTGAGGATCTACCTATCCCAATACTATATTTTTATCAGCTACATCCCTCTTGATACACTCTCTTGATGATTTTCACATTTTTTCCAACCTTTTCCATTATCTTTCCTCTCAATCCTAGGATTCTTCTTGCTTATTATTTTCTATCATGATCTTATTAAATTCTCTTCAAAACTTATCTTGATCTCACCAATAATTTTTTTACTCTCTTCTTATCAAAAAATTTCGTAAAAATTTAATTGATTTAAAACCTTGGATTACTAAGGGGTTGTACAAGAAACCAAACACTACCACAACTTTCTTGTTAACAACTACAATTATCTCGATACTATTTTATATTCTAGCAGGGTAATTTTCTAAGACTTACCTTCTAGTGCACTTATGGGTTTTCAAAAAATAGTATCCATTAGGTTGATCTTTTAATTTTTTAACTTAATAGGAATAGATCCAACCACCCTTAATATTTCTAATAAAGGCATTGATAGGGACATCATGACTTGGTCTAAAATCATTTTTCAAGGGCTAATGTGTTGCATAAGAATAAATACATGAAGCAATTTATTGATAGAAATATAGATTGTTAATTAGGTTGTTCCTTACACTTGAAATTCTCTAAATTTTTTGGGTATATCTCCCCTATCTATCTATGACTAACCCTAAATCTATTTATGTTTTTGGGGGAGTGATAGGGGATATAGTTTGCTTGGATATGGATAATGGTTGCTTGGATAGGCATAGATGTTTCTTGATATGGAAGCACCTCAAAAATTTAAGAAAATGAAATAGTAGCACCTCAGATTATTTAGGCTCAGATTAATTTATGATTTTATTTTTCTTGTCTAAAATCTAAAAGGAGATTATTTTATATTATCTTAATTATGAAATTTATGATTGAAATTTTAAGCTATTTTTGACATTATAGCAGCATAAAACAACTCTTTTAGCTAAATGAAATGGTTTGAATCAAGAAAAAATATATGTAACCATTTAGTTCAATTGCATAATCTATAGAAGAAAAAATGCATTACATGGATTCATTCGTTTGTATAAATTAAAACCTCTAGGTTTTCAGTCTAAATACGTCTCAAATCATTTTAAAAAAAAATAGAGATAAGGATAAACGGATTTCCTAGAACACACACATTTCTCTCTTTTTTCAATCTCCTATGATATCAATTTAACAACTTGATAAAATTATCAAAAACAATAATCAATCATTAAAGATGCTTATGATGTTATGTATATATATTAATGCTCTTATGGTGATATAATGATTAATGAAGGTTTATTTCTAAATGATCTTGATGTGCATTGTATGTTTAGTTTTTTATTTAATAATTTAGGGGTTGAAATTCAATAGAACATTTGAGAGTGTATTTTGAATATTTAGACATCATGTCAAAGCATAATAGCTAAGTATTACTATTGTGGCCCAAATTCTTAAATTTGGCATTGGATATATAGGTTCATTTTTTGTAAATTATGTAATTAATGTAGGCCAATTTCATTATCTATAGATCCACATAAACATAATAGATGTATAAGCTAAAGATTGATTTTTTCAATTGAGAGTGAGTATAGTTGGAATTGAGCTATAATCAATTTATTTTCCAAGTTCTTTATAAGATACATCATTTTTCAAAACCAACCATTGTATTAGGGATAACTAAATTATTAAAATGAGTCAACATAGATAAGATAAGAGGACTCGTTTATGGAATGGCCTTCTTCCTCTCTCCAATTTCCTCAAGCTAAGTGTAAATAAATCATGGAAGATGTATAGGTGTAAGGTTGCATATTATTTAGAAGGGAAATATACAATATATGATAAAAGAGGGGTTGGAAATATTTTAGAAATGCTCCAATTCTTCAAGTTCAAAAGTCAAACTTGTAGAGGAAATAGAAAATAGAAGACTAATTATTAGTTTGTGAAAAATCATAGAAGTGTTCAATTGAAAAAACTTTGGTTGTCAATAGGAATAAATAAATCCAATTTTTCTATAAGAATTTTGGGACACCTCTAGAGTGCAACCATACCATTATTACATGCATTTAGAAAAAAGAAAAAAGAAAAAAAAAAGGATGCTAAAAATATGAAGAAATGAAAAATAGAATAAAGATGCAGAATTCAAAATAGTTCATGCCCCTTATTTGTGCTTCCATATTGTACAAACATCTCTCCTAGAGCAGTTACAACTACAGAATATGACAAAATTTCTCTATCTTTTTTATGTTTTGATGGATGTCCATATCTTATTCAAAAGCTCCCATTTTGGCATAGGCTAGGAGGATGCTAAAAAAGCTTGTAGAGTTTGGCTTTACATATAACAATTGTATTTTCTTGAAAGTTTTTGAAGTCTTTATAAGCAATTGCTTTTGTGAGAAATCTCCAATCAGAATATTCCATGAGAACATGTTTCTTCAAGCCTTGTTTATACTTCCACATTCTGCACATCCTATAATCATGACAATCCATTAGATTACATTTATTTGAAGTATTCTGTCAAACAGATCATGCCCCTTGTCTATGCTTCCACATTTTGCATACATGTTTACCAAGGTAGTTGCAACTACAACATGTGATGAAATTCCCAGCCTCCTTTGATGGATTCCATACCCTATAAACAAAATCCCATTTTGGCATATGCATGGAGGACACTGAAAAAGGTTGCAAAGTTTGGCTTTACACCTGCCAGCTGCATTTTCCTGAAAGTTCCTAAAGCCTTTTCAACAAATCCACTTTGTGTATATCCTACATTCAATAAGACCAAACTTTTTTCACGCACTCGGTCAAACAACTCACATGCCTCGTCCTTCCGTTTTCTGCTATAACTATACGCACCATGAGGAAATCTATTTCTTCTATCCATTCAAACTTTTGAGTGTGCAACAATGATTTTGAATTGGTTTTGTAGCTTGGCTTATACACAGGAATAGCACGATTTACTGCTAACTACTACGGCTTGCGAGAAAATGAGTTAGGTGAAAGCATGGTTGACTTTCCAACCGTCTATTCTCACCTGGTCTTTTGATCGAGACCACATTTTTTTCTGAACCAATTCCTATTACCCTGCATGAGAATAATTTTCTTTTTCCCTTGTCCAATCTTATAATTATGTAATGATACTTATTTTCTAGTGTCTCCATATTGTCTCCATATTGCTGCTTAAGTCTAATTTCTCTTTAAAATTCAGCAGTTAGATGTTTCAATGCAAAATTTCATTTATGGGAAAAGGATAATTTAGAATCTTTTCTTATTTTTGTGGAGCAACAACTGTTTAAAACTTGAAAATAAGATATGTAAAAATGTGGGGGGTGAAAATAAGCAGTTGCTGCATATTAAAAAAATGACATGTGGCTCCACAAATCTCTTCGCCTGCCCATTTTTTCACTCTAGTTTTTACTTGCATAAGATATTATTAGTATTGTTGAAACATTCAATTTTAAATTGTTTACTTAAAAATAAACACAAAAAAACAATCATGAAGCCAAAATATTGAATAATGACTACTAGCCAAAATAAATTAAGCGGCCACATAAACACTTGTCCTTGGTATACAACAACGAGAAGGCTAAAGTTGAAGGTGGCAACAGCAAAAATTGGGCATGGCAACTGAGCGTGAAGAGCCCTGAAGAGGGATCGATGGTCGGGAATACAACACTGCAATACATCCTGGAACAAAAATTGAGAGTTCCCAACTTTAAAAGCTCTCAGCAGTACCACACCCAGAAGCAGAAATACTATTTTTCATGTGGCTGCTACTACCACATAAATGTCTCAATAGCTCCTGTGTTTTGAGGATTAAATTCTCTTTGATTTCTACCCACAGAAACGGGAAAAGGCTATGCAGCATAAAAAAAGATGCTCATCCGGTGGCCTACCATGCCATGCCCATCCTGCATCTTTTAACGGTCTGTCAGAAGGAATGAGCCTGTTGTCCGTAGCATCCTGGTCTGTCGGTCAAACCCAAGCCTCATACCAGGTGAAAATAGGAAGTTAGATGGAGCCATTAATGTGTAGCCATCAAGCGGCAAATTTATTCGCTTGTCTGTAGCATCCTGCCTGGCCGTCAAGCCTCCGCCAACATACTACTAAGTTAAATGATTTTTTTTAAATAAATATTTTGGTGAGAGAATTGATGAAAAGGTGCTCGATGATTTAAAATTATTATTATTATTTTAATGTTCATATTTATATTGAAGTTTTATTAAAGAATAAATAATTTAAATTGGAATTAAATTAATTTTATTACTAAATTTTAAATAACTAAAATATTTATTTATTTTTAAATGATTTTGAATTTAATTTTTCATCTTTATTAATATTAATCAAATTATTTGCAATTTTTATCAAGTTTGAAATGTTCTAATTTTTAATTTAGATTTATGTTTGATATTTATTTTAATTATTTATATTTTTTATTAAATTATAGATAATACTTAAAATTTATTAGAGTTATTTTATAATTATTTGTCTTATTAAAATTTTAATTATATTTATAATTTTTATTTGAATTTATGTAATAAAAATAATTTCAAACTTAAAATCTAAATTAAAAAGTTATAGAGTGCAATAATCAGAGTGAGGTGGACAAATTTTTGATTAGTTGTTTTGTGCCAACAATCCAAGGATAGCATGTGTCCTTGGGGAGTTATGCTCAATGTAACATTCCATTTGACTAAGTATATGATAATTCACCTTTAAAGCCTCTATTACTCTATATCCATATCTCTTTCACTCACACACACTATGTTTCTCCCTCTTGTCACTATCTTTATCTCTCTATCTCTCCCCCTTCTCTATCTCTATCTCTCTTTTATCTCTCTAGTTCTCTTTCCTCTCTCTTTTTCTCTCACCTCTCCCTCTCTTCCTTCTTCTCTCTTGCCATCCTATACCTATCTTTGTCCCCTCTCCCTCCCTTCCCTCTTCTCTCTTGCCCTCCTCTACCAATCTCTCTCCCCTCTTCTCTCTCCCCCTCCTCTACCTATCTCTCTCCCTTTCTCTCCATCCCTCTCTCTATCTCCCCCTCTCTATCTCTTCCCATTTCTCCCTTCCTATCCCTTATCCATCTCTCTATCTCTACCTCTCTCTGGACATTTATCTTCATGTATATCTTTCCCTCTCTTTATCTCCTCATATATCACTATCTCCCCATTTTTCTCTCTCCCTCTCTCCATCTCTATTTGTCTATCTCTACTTCTCATTATTTGTCTATCTCTTTGTTTCTCTCTCTATATCTCATTATATCTCTTTGTTTATCACTCTATCTCACCATCTATATCTATTTATATCTCTCTCTTCCTCTTCCTCTATATCTCTCTATCTCTCCCTCTTTCTCTTCCTCCATATCTCTCTATCTCTCCCTCTCTATCTCTCTATCTTTCTCTATCTTTATCTCTCTCTATTTGTCTCCCTCTTCCTCTTCCCAAACCTCTATCTCTATATCTCTTTAACTCTCCATTTACCTCTTCATGTTTTTTTTCTATCTATCCCTCTATCTCTATCTCATTATTTATCTCTCTATATCCCCATATCTAGATTCCTCTCTCTACTTCTCTCTATTTATCACTTCTTATCTCTATCTTTATCTTTCAACCTCTCCCTCTCTCCCTCTATATATTTATCTCTTCTATCTCTATATATCCCTCTCTTCTCTCTATTTGTATCTCTCCATTTCCTCTAGATATCACTCTCCTTCTCCATTTACATCTTCATTTCTACCTATATCTTCCTCTTTATCTATATCTCCTTACCCCCAGGTCTTGCTCTCTCACTCTTCCCTCTTTTCTCTATCTATATCTCCTTACCCCCTCTCTCTCTCACTCTTCCTTATTTTATCTCTCCCTCTTTCTATCACTATATCTTCCTCTCTCTATTGTAAACATACCATGCACCAGTCGGTAATGGAGCTTGATTGTCTTCTGTATTTAGAGGTTTTATTTTAGTTATGTTTGGATCCCTATAAGTGGATGTAAATTTCATTTCTCCATTAAGACCTTTGTTGCATAAATATTGTTTGCTAAAATGACCTAGGACTAATTGACCTCATGTACTACACAAATGTATGCCAAAAATAGACCAAAATTTTCCTTGATTAAATTTTCACACCTCTTTGGTGTACCCACTGCACACCAATGTGCGATTGCTAGTATTTATATTTTGCATATTGTGTCAATCCCTGCCCCCATTAGCAATAAGGATTCAATATATGATTTGCATTCATTTGACAACCTTGGTGCAACACTACTCCTTGGATCACCAGAAGGGTCATCTTTTTCATGACAAAATTCACCATTAGCATCACAATGGCTGAAATTATTATACGTAATAATCACAACATTTGGTCTACCATACATAACCTTAACCTGAAAGTGGGCTCGACAACCCCTTTTTGGGACAAACCTTCATTTGCTTTTCTTGGTTTCAGGTTTATTTTTGTTATCATCAAGCCAAAAGCACACCCATAACTATTTACACTTGTACAAAATATATATAATAATTGATATAGCAACTAGAAAATATAATTTCTTACATGCATAATTATTAAATTAAATCTAAGCAAACCTTGAGTATATCATGGTTGTTTGGTCCTTAGGTTGTATCTATTTGGGCTTTTTATGCACTTTGTGTATAAATGTTGTCTCTGTACTAT
Organism: Sequoiadendron giganteum; assembly: GCA_007115665.2. Classification (NCBI taxonomy): domain Eukaryota; kingdom Viridiplantae; phylum Streptophyta; class Pinopsida; order Cupressales; family Cupressaceae; genus Sequoiadendron; species Sequoiadendron giganteum. The sequence goes on from CM021100.1 coordinate 331,574,041, forward strand.
CCAATAAACCTTCTCCTTTGACAAAGTGACAAAATATTTGAAGAGGGATTGCAACACATATTGTCTATCTCACCATTTTCATCTCCAATAGGTGTCTATTCAAGGTCAACACTTGAAAAATGATTTCCCTGATTGGGAATGTCTTGCACATCTAGATGAATGAGTGATTCCCATTTTGTTGGCTTGTCCATTCTGAATAATTTTAAGATGCTTAGTGGACCTCTATCTTGTTCAAATATGTCAAAACAAATACATTATTTTTGTCTAATCATTCTATGGTATAATTCTCTTTACCTTAGTGTTTACACTTTCGTTTGAGCTTTAAAATAATATATGAATGAAGTTCAATGAACTAATACAAAAGAGTTTGAACCATTAGGATAAAGTAATACAAACTAACTTTTTAATATAAAAATCATAGAGGTGATAAACCTACTTTGTGTGGGGTCCAATTGGTTTAAACATTGGTTAATGGAATTTCTTTTACCACATCAAAGTCTTGATTAAGTTCAAACTACATGGGTTATCTTTATCTCTCCTTTAACTAATTATTTTCTACAAGCCCAATCTTCCATCATTCTAAAATTCTATCCAATCCCCATGAATTTACAAATGAGATCATGTCTCTAAAAAATTAAATCACCTACCACAAAGTCAAGAATATAAACAAGCATGGGAATATTATCATCCTAAAATTCAATCGAACCCAATGAATTTACAAATAAGATCATTTCTCTAAAATAAAATTTTACCACAAAGTCAATAATATAAACAAAAATGGGAATCTTTGTGCTCTAAAGGAGGTAATTTATTTCTCCAACAAAATGTATTTCATTTTAACCAAACCAATAATAATGCTTACTACATTAGTCTCATGTAGGGAATCATTAGCACAATGACCAAGGATGACTTCTTTAAAAGATATTTGAGAGTGACCCAAGATCCATGTGTGTTAGCCATGAACCTATAACTCAAGAAAAAATGAATAAAATAGGAAACCCCAACCTAAAAAAACTAACTTTTTTCAATGCAAGGTTGAACTTTAACTTGGGAAAAATAAATATAAACACTCGACTTATTTACTTATAATTAAAAAATGAAAATTAAGTTCATTTCTTCATTTTCTCCTTTGTTTAGTGTTAGTGGCTACACATACAAACCTATGGTATACATATAAACTATTCTATATTTAAATCCCCTCTTGTTGGATTATTAGCATAGATTTATTTAAATCTTCAATTTTTTCTTAGTTTTATTTTTAGGATGTAGTTATTGATGAATTTTCCAAAAATTTAAATAAGCATGCCCATCTATTTTTGTAATGGCTAAAATGATTAGTTGTGCCTTTTCCTTCTCTACTTTATACAGGAGTATTTAATGAGATTAATTTAGTTAGTTAGAGATATAAAGTATGGCCCCAAATTATAGTATTTTTGTCATATATGCATCTTAGTGTTAATTTTCATGAATGTATTATCTTAATTATATTCATAGTTGCCTGAAATTGTTTATTTGTATTTAGAACTACAAAGGATTCTTACTTGAAAATGGGTTGTCAAAATTAACTAGGACCTCAACTTTGTGGCAATTTTACAAAAGGACACATCAATACATAATGGGATAGGAAAAAAAATATGTTTTAGAAAGTTGACAATGAGTGTTACCTCTATATATATATACATTAACTTCATTTGACCTTCAAAAATATGGTGTGAAATGATAAATTTTGATTTGTAAAACTAATGTATGAGACTAAACAATATATTTGACATGTAAATGTGTGTTAATTAAACACTCTATTTAACTTGGGGCACTATGATACTACATAGAATTTTTAAATGACAAATATAATAAAAAAATATAAATAATTAAAATAAATTTCAAACTTAAATCTATATAAAAAATTAGAACATTTGAAACTTGATCAAAATTACAAATAATTTGATTAATATTAATAAATATAAAAAATTAAATTCAAAACCAATAAAAAAATTTAAATATTTCAATTATTTAAAATTTAGTAATAAAATTAATTTAATTTCAATTTAATTTATTTATTCTTTAATACAACTTCAATATATATATCAACCTTAAAATAATAATAATAATTTTAAATCATCGAGCACCTTTTCATCAATTCTCTCACTAAAATATTTATTTAAAAAAAATCATTTAACTTAATAGTATGTTGGCGGAGGCTTGATGGCCAGGTAGGATGCTACGGATAGGTGAATAAATTTGCCGCCTGATGGCTGCACATTAATGGCTCCATCTATGGACCTGGATGCTACGTACAATAGGCTCATTCCTTCTGACAAATCATTAAAGATGTAGGTATGGCAGGCCATCATATGGGCATCCTTTTTGTATGCGGTGTAGCCTTCTGGGAAAGGTAACTGGAAAAGGTACTATTTAGAAAAGTTGTGGGCCCCACCACATAAGAGTCTACCGGTTAAGCCCGACCGTCTTTTTCTGAATCAATTCTTAGTACCCCGCATTAGAATAATTTTCTCTGTCCCTTGTCTAGTCTTATAATTACCATATTTGGGATTATGTAATGATGCTATACAAAAGCGGGAAGGCTAAAGTTGAAAGCAGCAGTGGAAATTGGCCATGGCAACTGAGCGTGAAGAGCCTAGCAGAGGGATCGATGGCTGGGCATACAACACTCCAATACATCCTGGAGCAAAAATTAAGATCTCCCAACTTGAAGAAGCTCTCAATAGTACTACACCCAAAAGCAGAAATATTCTTCTTCATGCGGTGGCTACTGTAGGAAATTTTGAATTTATTCAAGAGATATTGCGAGTCAATCCTCTACTTATGAAGGCTATCAATGCCCAAGGAAATACTGCGCTGCACTTGGCTGCTCAGGGAGGTTTCTCCGACGTCGTGAATGTTGCAAAAAGGTAAATTAATTATGAAGACTATCGGCATAGACCAAAGACCCTCTAGAACCATCTAAAGACATCTCTCGTTGACCACGTGTTGAATACAGTTGTCTTCCCCATCTGGAATCTTCATGATGAATACTATTTCAGCTAACTATAATAAATTTTGGAACTAACACAATGTTACAGTGCACTGAACATTTATTATGCATTTTTCTATAAATCTAATACAAGAGCCTATGGTTAGCAACACTTAGGTTTCATGGAGTTGCTTTGAGATCTCCTGTGTGGTGTTTTATCTTTGTTGTATTTTATCTCTCTGTTTTATATGTATGTCTGTGTCTTCTCCAAACCATCAAAGTGGTATCAGAGCCAAGGGAGAAAGATATGTGTGCATCAGCCAAAGACCCTGGAGACCTTGGAGAGTGAAGAATCTACGGGAGAATTCAGCCGTTGTCAAGAGGTGGAGTCAGCAAAAAATAAAGCTATCAAATGAAGGAAGCTTACTGGAATTGCTATTAAAGGAGGAGTCAGATCGCTACATTTGAACAGTCAGTAGCCACAAAGAGATCGCTTGATTGTAGATCGTTAGGAGATTGAGAAAATATGAAAAGTTTGAAGCCATTGTCCAAAGGAGAAAGCTGCTAGTTTGTTGTCTGAAGACAAGTCTAATTGCCAAGGAAGAATCTGCCTTGTTCGTGCAGGTGTTTAGCTATGGTTGTAGAGATTACAAAGACCAACCAAAAGGAGATATATTTGAAGCTAAAGAAAGGAGTCGTCATTTGAAGAGCTTGCAAAAACCTTTAGCCATAGCTAGAGCCACCAAGGTAATGACAACTTGTTAGTTTTGAAAAGAATTTAAAGTTTCATTGCAAAAAGAGGAAATTGTTGAAGGTAGCTAGTAAGAGGAGAAAGAAATTGATTAAATGATCATTGAAAAGGAAGGAAATTAGAACCCATGACAGGGTAAGAGGTGTTTCAGAAGTCTTAGCCAGAGCAAAAAGGTAAGTTTAATTGTTCATTCAATGGGAAAGCAAGGTAAAAGAGTGTTGAAAGAAAATGCAAATTTATTTTCTGAAGTAGATTTTTTAAAAGAAGAATTAATGAAAGAGAGGAAAAAATGGTTTACAATTATGAATGAAAGGTCAGCAAAAAAAAATAAACTTTTAAATGAAATTAGTGATTATAAAGAAAGAATTAAAGAACTAGAGGATAGGTTAAAGTTTGTGGAAGAAGTACATAATTGGCAAGTGAAGGAATCGAACAAACTTAGAGAGGAAAATAAAGTGTTAGAAGAAAAGTTAAAATTATTTGATGAGATTAATAAAAGAAATGAAAAACTAGAACAAAGAGTGAAGTTGGATGATGACCTAGAAGAAAAGATGAAGAAATTAGAAGAAGAGAATACTTTATATAAAAAGGAAATATCAAGATCAAATGAAGGGAATGAATGTTTGAAGGCGAAAAAATCGACATGTAATGTTTCAAGTAGTATAGAAGATTTGTGTTTGTCATTTGATAAATGTGATTTTGCTGAAGTTATTTATGATAGAGATAAACATGTTGATGAGTCTAATAATCTTGTCAGTTGTGATCATTTTGATTCTGCAAAAGTTAAAGAAAACATTGGTCTAAAAATAATGAAAAGAATGGGTTATGAAGGTAAAGGATTAGGAAAGAATGAGCAAGGAATGAAAGAGCCAATAGAAGGAGCTATGAGGCCAAAACATGAAGGAATTAGGTATGTAATAGGCAAAGGAAATAATATAGGTTCAAGTAAATTTGTTGGAGAAACACAATGTATTCAATGTTCTTATTGTAGTAGGAAAGGGCATACAAAAGATAAATGTTGGGACTTACACCCTTGTAGTGTGTGTGGTTTGAAAAATCATTGTGAAAAGAAATGTTGGAATAATATATCAAAGAAAGATTCTATGGCAGGTTGTATCAATATGGATTGTGGATGGGTTTATGGATCTAGTTGGCAGAAAATTACATATATGATCAAGAATTTGTTTAAGTATAAAATTTCGCATGTAAAAGATGATGGAAATCATGGCAAGTTTGAAGGCATAACAAATAGTTTTGGCAAGGGATCTATAGATGGAAATTTTTCAGGAAATTGCAGATTGAAGGTTTGAGAGACAAAGACAAAGGCATCGTCAAGCATGAAGATCATCAAGATGGCAAAGAAAGGATTCGAGAAGTCTGAAGACTTGGTTGCAACCACAAGACAAAGAAGAGAAAGAATGACCACAATCAATGGCAAATGAACAACAAAGGAATTGGAGAATGCCACAGTATTCGTTAAAAAAAAAGGAAAATAATTGGAGGAAGTCCGCAAACTTCGTTAAAGACAAAGGAAAATAATTTTGTTTCATTGACATAATGAGTGAATGTAAATGGGTACCTAACAAGGCTTTCGGCCGGGACCCATCTTTTTAGATTATGGAGGGATGTTTGAAATGATTAGCATAATTAATTTATGGGGGGATGTTGGAAAAAGGTAAATTAATTATGAAGACTATCGGCACAGACCAAAGACCCTCCAGAACCATCCAGAGCCATCTCCCGTTGACCACGTGTTGAATACAGTTGTCTTCCCCATCTGGAATCTTCACAATGAATACTATTTCAGCTAACTATAATAAATTTTGGAACTAACACAATATTACAGTGCACTGAACATTTATTATGTATTTTGCTATAAATCTAATACAAGAGCGCTCTGGTTTCATGGAGTTGCTCTGAGATCTCCTGTGTGGTGTTTTATCTTTGTTGTATTTTATCTCTCTGTTTTATATGTATATCTGTGTCTTCTCCAAACCATCAGTGAAGGCTCTACTCCAACAACCAGAAAGTGGTGCGGATGTCCGCAACAAGCTTAATGAAACGGTTCTGTTCAAAGCGTACGAAAGAGGCGATTTAGCCACAGTGAAGGCACTATTTGACGCATGCCCGTCGAGTGCCAACCAAAAGACAGCGCACGGACGAACCTGTTTATATGTTGCAATAGTTAAAGGAAATTCAGGTCAGTTATTAGAGTTTTATGTTTTTCTTTGCCTATTCATTTCTGATAATATGTATTACTTTACGTAGATCTAGAATATTTAGGGATCATCATCCTATAAACCCATTTGTCACCTCCTTATTAGGCACGAGGTCGATTGTAGATTCGGGTGTTTTGGCCTTCTTAGATCTGTTATGCTTCTTTGTTCTTATACTCTTATCCTTCACATCTTCTTTCTTTTTATGCTCTTATTCTACTTGGAGCTTTGTATTCCTCTAATACATGTAAACTAGGTAGTCCAAACTTCATTCAAGCTATGATATCTTTATCACTTGCTAATGACTTTGGGTGCCTCTTCCACAGAACTGCTCACGAATATCTTAGAGTCAAAAGGTGCAAAAGAATTAATTCAAGTAAAGTACGAAAATGGCGATACAGCGTTGCATGTAGCTACTGGGAAAAACTACGAGGATATAATGAGAAAGTTGATACAGTGTGAGCCCGAACTGTGTTATTGGGTTAATGACAGCCAAGAAACTCCGCTCTGTATGGCAGCGAAACTGGGGCATCTGGAAGCAGTAGAAGTGCTGACGGAGGAGAGGCCAGACGCTGTTGAAATACGGAATAGTTGTGGAATGAACGTGCTACACATAGCTGCCCAAGCTAACCAACTGCGAATTGTTGATTACTTGAATCAAAATATAGGTTTACTACACCTGGTCAACCAGGGACTTCAGAAACCTCCAGAGGAAAAGCCCCAGCAAAGTGGAGGAAACAAAGATCCGGCTGATAAAAGGGATCCTTTTTCAAAGATAAGCGAAGGAGACACACCTCTGCATATTGCAGTAAGGAACAAAAGTATATTTGTAAGTTTCTTTTCACCTGAATCTTATATTTTGTTTTCTTACGCCTGCCTTTGTTTAAATGGACGTTTTGGGTTTGTGTCCGACTTCTTTAACTTGATCTCATGAACTATTGAAATAGATAATGAAACAGAACTACTGGAATAGGTAAAAGTTTCATTGCCTCGCCAAAATATCCCTCTTTGTCATTACAATTTATTAGTGAAAAATATCAAAATTTATTTCTTGACATTAAATATCAGAATAAACATCTCATATAAGCATGGTATGTCAAGCAGTATATATTTTTTTCATAGTGGCTTCAAAACTGTAATTGTTAGGAGTCCAGATAAGAAAGAATACAATAATTGTTTGAAAATTCTTTTGTATTTATTTACATTTTCTCATCTTTAAAATTACAGTTAAGTAAATATTTTGATGTGATTAAAAATTGGTGGATAATAACTTTTCAAGGAAACAACCAGAGAAATCGTTAAGCATAAATAACGTATTTTGATGTGATTAAGTCAAGGAAACAATTAGAGAAATCGTTAAACATAAATATTTTCTTTGCACCATCACCTTCTATGTACTGAATTTCAGTGTGTATTTAGTAGATGGTAGACTCGCTTCTACGCATACCAGGCATAAACAAGGACGCCGTTAACAAGGAAGGCTTAACGGCCCTCGACATTCCAAGATAATAAAGAGACTGGGTAATTATCCTCCCAACCGTAAGCCATTCTTGTACAGCACCCCAAAAGTGAGCTTACAGAAACGGGATAATTTAAGAATCATGGTGAACGAAGTATTTAAGGACAAACAGAACATAGAATTAGTGGTGGCAGTGTTGTTAGCGACAATGTCATTTACGGCGGCCTTCACCGTTCCAGGCGGTTTCAAGACGGAGTCAGAGAAAGGAGAGGAGCACAAGTTAGGCACTCACCTTCTCATTCGATCGCTTTCTTTCAAGATGTTTATCATATTTGATTGCGCTGCCTTCTTTCTGTCGTTGTTTGTGGTGATCGCGTGGCGGGTAGCTACGCCTCATTCAACAGAAGATAAGGTGTCCTTCCTAATTATCGCCAACCTGATGATTGCCTTCGCGTCATACTCCACCGCTTACAGTTTCATGGCTGCGGTGTATACAATGCTTGCGCACAGTAAGCTGGCTTGACTTGCTTGGGGTGTGCTTGCTCATCACCTTATTTGCTTCTTTGGGTATCTTCCACTTGTTTACAAAGTTTATAGTGAAGCATGTGAGAGGGAAACATCTCACTGGTGTCTATCCTATTCTCCTTGACCGTCTGGTGGAGGATGTGTGGATTAATCTGGAAGAACAGGGGTTTACGGAGCTGATCCGTTGCTGCAAAACCAAGTGCCTTGTTATGCTTTACGGCCATCGCCTAAGGAATGGTGGAGCTAAGCCTAAGCGTGGGTATGCTGAAAAGGTTTGAATGCAAATTCAAAATCGTGTTACTGTTGACCCCATCAGAGATATGGATACGCACTTTGGTAGTGATGATTGAGGTTTGAAAAGTTTGGTTTTATAATTATTTTAAGAGTGTGCATAATTTTATGAAATTTATTATAAGATTTATATATGACTTTGAAGATGTGTTTATTATATATTACAAGAATACTTTATAATACTTTATCATTATTAATTTACAAACATTTAAAATTTTGACTGTTTGTTTTTATATTTTCATATAATAATGAATTTTTAGAAGAAAAAAAAAAGGATTAAAAATTGTTTAAACATACTTTATTGTAAAAAAAATCTTTTACCATTTTTGTTTTTCCTCAACAAAAGTATAAAAAGAATCTCATTTAAATAGAATGATTTTTTTTAAAAATAGAATAGAAAATAATATAGTGAAAAATAAATCAAATCTCTTGTAAATACATTAATAATAAGATATCGAAAAAATCATTGAAAAATAAGAACATATAAATACTTTAATCATGCATTATACATATTTATCTATTAATATCATAGAATAATAATGACAAATAAACTAAATAGAATTCTACCTAGGAACTTTTTTTGACCAATAGAAAGATCATCAAAGATTGATTCTCTTCTAATTGTGAGATCTTTTCTATTATTTGATTGATTCTCTTTTAATTGTGAGATATTTATAATTAAGTTAAAATATAAAAAATATTTAAGTCTTATAATTTATATTTAATAATTTTATTGTGTGTTCTTATGAGGTTATTATTATTTATTTACAAATATTTAATATTTTGAAAGTGAGTTTTTATATTTTCATTAAAAAAAGATTTTTTAAGAAAAAAAGGGGTTAAAGATTTGTTAGATCTATTTTGTTGCAAAATTTCTAGTTTATAATCTTGTTCTTTTCCATGAAAAATATATAAAGAAACTCTAATTTGAGTAGAATGAAAATTTGCAAATAAAAGAAAGAAAATAATATAGCGAAAAATAGACCACACCTCTTGCAAAGTATAGTAATGATAAGATAACAAAAAATCACTAAAACTATAAAATAACATATTACTACACTATGTACTTAAAATATATACGATTTAATCATGAGACACATTCCACATTTAAAAGAGAAATTTTTTTCATTAATTATCTTTTCTCTTATTTTTGTTTGATAATAATTTAGAAAAATATAAAAATGATCTCAAATCTACTAAGATAACTTTTGTTGAAATCAATTCTGATAAAACTATGCAACATGCTCATATAGTACTCAAAATCTATATAGACACTAATATTATATTACATGGGGATAGTTTTTATCTATTTTATAAATTACCATCTATCTAATAAAAAATAATCTAACAACAAATTACAAATAAATAATTTCTAATAAAGAACATAAGTTTTAATAATAACTCAATATGTTATTATAGACTCACTAACACATATAAAAATAATATTAATATAATAAAATTTTAAAAAAACCTTGACCTAAAAAGGAGACAACAAGATGATTTTGAGCCTCTTGTAATTATTATGTAACTTTGCAAACATGCTTTCCTACAATTAGTAATATTCACCTATGGATCTTATGTTCATATTGAGGCATCTTAACCTATCGTTGACCATCTATACATACATGTAGTGTGAATAACGTCTATTTTAGTCAACCACAATGATAATTTTCTTACTAATCAACTTGTAATCATACATAACACTCTTAATGGACTGCCAAAAACAATGTAATAAATATTTCTTTTTATTAATCAAATTCTCCAATTATAAATTAATTAATATGATTATAAATGAATTAATATTATTCAAGTTGTAGGATATACCTAATAACCTTACTTTGATTATCACTAGCATGAATTTTAGGTTAATTTACTCTTCCATTTAAGTTCATCTCCAAAATACCTATTAATACCCTCTAGTAAACAATCAATTTTAAGCTAAGGTATGTACCACATGGCACTCCTAGAAATCCTTTCAATACCTTGAATAATTGTTATATAAAAAGGGTCTTAGTCTAATAATTTTTTATTCTAAATTACCTTAGGTCATATTGAAAACACTAATAGAATGTACTCTCAATGCATTGGAGTTTCACACATAATCTAGACTTAGTTAAAATTAATTATTTGAATGTGTCTTAGGTTATTTAATATTAATTTTCTCATGTCACTGAATTAATACACTTTTCATGATCTTGTGTAATCCTACCTATCACCTTGCCTATATAAGTAGGCTTTCATATATATATTTTGTATTGCATAGGTTGCACATCATTAATCACATTTGATATAATTTATTTTGCATCCACTATTACAAATTTATGCTCTTTATTTTCTCTATTGTAAAAGGTTATTTGGGTTTTCTAGGTTATCTTGGGAGCTCGAGTACTTGAGTAACTCTAACAAAAATGAATATCTAATTGGTGGTGGGTCCTGATAGCTATGATACATTCTTGTTAGAATAATTATATTTAGAGAAAAATATATAAAACAATAGAGAAATTTTCAAGGAAAATCCTAGCTATGACTTTGATTTAGAAACACCACATAGGCTTCTATAATGCCTAAAGCACACTAAAATATGTTCTTCCTTCAATGATTTTCTAGTTCTCTCATATGATTCTAAATATTTTCCTAGGTTGGTTTCAACCAGAATTCTTGTTCACAATGGTCATCTTGATGATTATTTAAAAATACAATTATTCCTCATTGTTAACAAAGTCTATAAAAAATAATTATTAATTATATTTTTAACTAAAGTGGCTATTAATGTTTTTTATTTCTAAATATAAACCAAAACCAAAAATGGGAAACCCTATAAATATGGGAATAATTTATAGGATATCCTTCAGGATTTTAAAATTCAGTTCTTCCTAATACTCTTAATGAATTTGAATCATATGCAGACAAAGAATGGAAAACATTTTATAAAATTATTATAAGGCAATGCAACGAATGAAAAATTGATACTAATATAAAAATGGTGCAACTTTTTATACTTGAGAAAAAAATTTACTAATAGGATCAAAGACAATATGTATGCATGATTTTAGATCATTCATAAACATTATCCATCAAAATATATAAATAAATACATGATTTATCATAGAGAGGAACAAATTCAAGACACCCACACAAGCACAAAATATCATATTCTCATCATTATTGAATTGAGAACAAAATATAAAAGGAATAATTTATAGATTTATCAAATATTCAATCAAAACTAAGAAGAACCCACTAAGGCAAAAATATTTCTATTGATTTTTTTCTCCCTTAAAAATCCCTCTCTGATATAAGATCCCTTGGGGTAATTGATTTCATACATCTCCTTTTATAATAATCTAATCCTCACCTATTCAAAACTAGTAGAGTTATAAAAATGGCGTCAACTATCATTTGTTTAAAGAAATTCTAGTTAAATATAGATAAAAATAGGAAATCATCAACCTTTCAAATGCATGAGATCTCAATCTTGCATGAAATGAGTTATTAAACTTGTGGAAGCATGCATGTGGGGAATTTTAATTGAACTATTGCATCTCCAAGGAATGTGTGGATTACACATGTCTCATATAAAAAAATATTGATAACTACTTACTCATTAATCCTTAACCAATAACACAAAATTTTCCTTTCTTAATTTTGACAAGATCTCTCCAATGCTTGATTCATTAGATGTATTCTACCAATGATCAATGATTAGCCATCTTTGACATCTATTTTGTGAAAATATGACCTGCTATTCCAACTTGGCATTCAACAACCAATCACACACTAAGGAAAGGTTTTAGATTTCTTTCATATTATAAGTGTGTCACAAAAGCATGTATCCCTTGGTACTTTTCACTCATTTTGGCCTTTTCCATTGGATTTTTCTTGTTTTACCTTGATTCAGTCTTGTAGGCTTGCAATTCAACAATAATCTAACAACATTTTACTAAGGTGTTATGAAGTTTTGTAAGACACTTCCTCGCTTTTCTAAGACCCTTTCAACATAATTCACCTAAACAACACCCTTTAACCCCTTTCCAAGAGTTGTGGCAAGGTGTTGTAAAGTGTTATAAGACATTTTCACCCTTTCCTAGGCTTGTCATCCACTAATTAACCCTTTTCAATGCTAATTTTGTCCCCTTAATGTAATTTTAGGCCCGATTAAAGTGTGTTTCAGGAGGCAAGGCTAATAAACCTTATTAATCACTATTTTATTTCCGACCACCACTTGGATTTTCCCAAGTGGACTAGATCACCACTTTGGGTGACCTAGTCCTTTCAGGCATAAAATTCAAAATTAAAATATAAATCCTACAGTAATTTGCCCCCAAAACCCTAAGGTAAGCCTATCATGCATCATTTTTGAAAATTAGGGTTTTGCATGTACAAATAAGGGGTTTCTTCCTCAATTTTCCCTCTAACAAGTTCATTTTCCCACCTTCACTCATCTTGACAATTACTTCTCAAGCAAGAAAACAAGCATCAAGGCATCTCAAACAATCTCCATTAGAGTTGATTCATTCATGTTGTAGACATCTTCAACAAAGGATTTGGTAAGTGTTTACATTATTTCATCATCCAATCATCTTTATTTCCTTTGTTTCCCATTTAGATTTGATTATCTAAATGGGATTTGACTAAGGCAAACCCCTAATCTCTAACCCTAACCCTTGTCTCTTCTTTGCATGTGTGATTTGCAAGTTTTGTATGCAGGTTTGTGAAGGAGGGTGTTAGAAAGGTGTCCTCAACTCATCATAAGCACTCAAGTCAACAAAGCCCCAGTTCTAGCTTGGAGGTCTCTTTCTACCTGTTATCAACAAAATCTAAACTAGATATATGTTGGGATCTAGAGTACAGACCGAGGGATCCAATCTCTTCTTTTAGATTCTTGAAAACCCAAAAGAGGACTAGGTTACCAATAATGGCAACCTAGTCCCTTTGAGCTTGTCTTTCAGGGGTTTTCACATTTTTGGGTACCCATTTGACAAAAACCTGTTCTGGAAAACTTTTTGGGGAAGAGGACTACGTCATCGAACTTGGAAGGAATGTCCCTGTTAGTATTTCAAACATTTTCCAAAAGGATCCTGGGACCTTTCCTCTACAACATCTCATTTCCAGGTGGACAATTCCTGAAATTTTCGTTCACTATCTGTATTATATACATTTTAGGTCATTTTACAATAGTTTGCATTAGTTTACATTTACTTTATTACATTAGATTACAATAATTTAATTTCAAGTTCTTAGCAACACCTTACACACACATTCACAACCTTCATCAATTGGCCCCTACCCTTTGAATGAAATCACCAAAAGCATATCACTAAGGTGAAAGAGAATTATTCCTACACTAAGTGCTCCTAGGGTGAAAAACCCTAGGAGCCTATTTGGGGAATCCTCTTTCCCTTGTTTGCATATCTTTCTGGTGGTTCAATAAGCTACTTGGTGATGCCATTTTTACCTTTCTTGAATATCTTTTCCACTAGGATATCAACCACACTAGCTTGCTAATTTTTCATCAATGACTAATAAAGCAATGAATTTTACGTTTTATTATTGCCATATTCACAAAGTTGTGCCAAGATGACACCTATCCCATAAAGTATCCTTATATTTTCCTTTTTTAATTTTAGTTGGGCCCATGTGCTAATGGCTTAACATTTTCATGAGTGACACAACATTTTGGATGTGTGAGTCCTTGCATTTTATTTTGTTGTGACATGATGACAAACATATCCCTTTACCCATGACATAGCAATATCTTTAATAAGAAACATAGGCCCTATTAAAATCAACACAGATTCTCTAGCCAATAGTGCAACAGTATGAATATTGTTAGGAAAAGGTGCATTGTCCACCTTGCATAATGTTGTAATATAATTTAATATTATTTGTAGTGCACCTAGGGGATCTAGGGATGTGTGCATCACATGCGAACAACATTATTGGGGCCATTTTATGTGTTGTATGTAGCACTGGAATAAATATTTAATGTGGGGTTGCACATTGGGAACATATTTACTATTGGAAAAATTTAATACCAAAAAGTAAATGTGGTGGTTAATTATTTCGTAAGCTCGTGGTACTAGTCACATGGTTTTATGTAATACCACTTAGTGGCTTTGTGCAAGGTTATGTTTGTAAAATAAATCACATGGATAGTTGTCTAAGGTTGACTAATTGGATAGTTTGGCTAAGGGGTTGAGATAATATCTTGTTTGCATTTGTGAGGTTTGAAACATACCATGGGATGTCTAGTTACATGCTTGTTCACATGGAATTCTTGTAGAGAGATTTTGTTTCAAAAGATTTCACGGAGAACTCTGAACGTGTATTGTAAACAATTTTATTGCTAAATAATGCATGAATGATGGATTCTTTTGGAGGTTGGGTTTTTCCTTTTGAGGGTTTTTCGAGGGTATATTCTATGTCATCTTTGATGGTATGCTTTCTATTATTTTGCATATAGTTCTCTATTTAGATTATGTGGAAATTTTCTTGGGTGCTTGCATGTTTATTTTCATTTTGTATCATAGCCATAGTTGTGGTTTGTATAAACCTTGTGTGATCAAATTTGGCACATAGTTCAATCTAGGGATTATAGGGGAAGAATGAATACATTGCAAGGTATGAAGGTTTTGTGTAGGTTGTATTTTTGTAAATATGTGGTTTTTTTTGTACCAAATATTGAATGTGCGGTTTAATGGTTTTGTAATATTATGGTATTAGTCGCATGTTTTTATGTAATACCACTTAGTGGTTTTGTGCAAGCTTATGTCCATAAACTCAAGCACATGGGTGGTTATCTAAGGTTGGGTAATTAGATACTTTGGCAAAAGGGTTGAGAGAATCTCTTGTCTTTATTTGTGAGGTTTGAAGTGTGACATGTGATGTGTGGTTACATGATTGTTCACATGAATTTCTTGTAGAGGTTTTGTGTTTTAGAATTTTTCATGGAGAACTTTGAAGAAGTATTATAGTTATTTCATTGCTAAATAGTACATGAGTGATGTATGCTTTTGGAGGCTAGGTATTTTTCCCTCTTCAGTGTTTTACCAAGTTATATCTTGTGTCATATTTTATGGTATGTTGTCTATTCTATTGAATATGGATTCTAAATAATTGTTTGCATGTATTTCTCTATTTTGGTTAGGTGGAAATTGTCTTGGTTGTAAGCATATTTCCTTTCTAATATTTTAAAAAAATCCTTATGTTATGACTCATGTAGGTTCCTAGAAATAATTAGTAACTTTATATGTTAAGAAAGATAGTCCCCAATGATTATTAACTTATATATTGTATAGGATTGAATTTTCATCCCTTTCACATACCCTCACACTAGAAAATCAATTTTGAAGGTAAAATTCCACATCACCCAACTACCTTGCTTCCACTTGGAATTTGCATGTTGTGTGAGTGAGAGAATAATTTTTAGTGATTCACACATGGTGCATGAACGTTTATACAACAAATTGTTGTCCCTGATGGATTCCTACATCTGAAGTTGGCAAAGACATTACACTCCCGATTGGGGATGAATTGTAATGTCTCTCTTTGAGAAACCAACCTAAAAATGATTTATTCTTCCTCATTATTCCTTCAAATTCATTCCATTCTCCATTTATTTGATCTCTAGAAGCTCTCTACACACATTCTAAAGCAAGCTCGTAACATTTTCTAGCATTCACTTCACTCTCAAGCGACACTTTGACACTCCATTGTAGTACCAACACTCTGTCAACTCCACATAGAAAGTGTGAACAAAGCCATAGTAGTGTGGGCTTGGAGTCTTGCGAGACCTTCCTTCATCATAGCTAAGGCTATGGTGGCCTTTCCAAATCCATATTCTCCTACATTGGCTAGTAAGCTTTTAGGTGGAGGTGGTAACATTTTGCTCCTCTCCTTTGTGATTTGGCTGAGTAGCATTATACTGTTTTGTAGTGTCTTACTCTCTTCTTTCCTTTATCACATCTTTCTTATTTGTTTCTTTCTGGTTGTTCATGGAGGTGAAGAAACTAAATGGGGGTTTGATTGAGGTAGACCCCTATGTATCCCCAAGAACTTTCCCTTTCTTGTGTGTAGGTGAACGAACGTTTGGAGCTAGCTGATAAACAAGTATTTTTGTGAGATCATCTTCACCACCCTAGCTTTTATTTACTTACTCTATCATCTTCGTTTGTACTTTTTAGTTCCTATCATTCTATTTTTTTCTTTTAAGAATAACCAGCTAGGTTGTTAGTTCAATTTTAGGTAGTTTATATTGTATTTCCTATTTTATGGTCATACAAACACCAACATGGTAGAGAGGCGCAAGTGTGTCACACTGTCATCTTAGAACTACACTACCATCCTTGAACTGAGAGTTGTATGAGGTGTAGTATTGACTTTGAAAACCAACTCACCTAGCCTAAAATTTGATTTCACGTCTGAAGAGTGAAAAAAGTACTTTATAGCACTCATCATTCTCGAATCTTATCCAAAACACATCGTTAGAGTGAGGTAAGTTAGGGAAGCCCTCTACTCTTCGTTCTTCATGGCCTAGATCCTTGATGTGGTTGTCCCCCTCTCTTACATTTTTGGTGAACCTAATGTGAACAACATGTATCCATTTGTTTATGTTGAGACTTTTCCTGTGTACCTCATGAGTGGTATAACTCTGGGTGTTGTGGAGGTTTTTGAGCATCACAACCCAGTCATCAAATTTTGGGTGAATTTTCAAGAGAAGTGTCCAACGCCTTCCAATGGAGAAGCTGAAGGTTAGGTGCTCTAGATTTTCCCCTAGTTTTCTCACTAGTTTAAGTAATGAGTTTAATATTAGCTTCCCTACGAACTATGGCAACAACATGGGTTTTATGGAAGAAACCACTCAGGTACCTACTCCTCCAGCATCACCTGTGCCCTTGTCCATAGATGAATATGATGTTGTGTTTATTCCCATTGAAAGCCTCATGGAATTAGATAATACATTTCAAAATCTTGTGAATCACTTAGAGAAGGTACCGATAAGGGAAAGAGTCACTAGGCTTGAAAGTGAGGTGTGACAATGCTAGGGAGAGATTGACTGAGTGTCTAATTTCTACATGGCCTCATCGATCTAACCAAAGCTTATGTCCTTGTGTATAGGCCTAGATTAGGTACCACTCGATAATAAGTGCTCAATACCTATGAAAGACAATTAGGTGTTTTGATGCCCACAAAATCCATGTTTGTGACTGAATCAGGGCTCGTGATTAGTGTCTTGTGTACTCCTCAAGATTCCTACACTCTCAAGGTGAAAAAACACCCCTTGGGTTTAATTTCATTCCTCCCACTACTCTTGGAGGTAGAGACTTGAGTAGAATGAGTGGCAGTGGATTTTGCAGTGGAGGTGGCTTCGATGGAGGCCCTATTCACAATGGTGGCTCCAATAGTGGTCATAGAGGTGGTCTCAATGGTGGTTCTAGAAGTTCCACTAGTCCTATGTCTTCTAATGAACATGTTCTGAATACCATGCTTTAGAACATAGGTCGGATTTAGAACCAACTAGTGAATCTCTACCAGGCATCTGCCCAACTTGCCTTTCAACCCTTCTTTTGATATAGCTCATTGTCGATGACAATCCTAAATGCACCCTTCCTATAAGGAATGGAGATTCCAAAATTCAAAAATTATGGCAAGAAGGGAACCCGTAAATGCATGTGTCTACCTTTAACACCATGTGTACAAACTTCTTCTATCACAATGCATTGATGGAAAAATTATACCCCCAATCTTATAAGGATACAACATTCAAATGACATTGTTTCTTACTCGATAATTCTATCTTCTCATTTTATCAAATTGTGAATGATTTTCTCCATTAGTTCTTGAACCACCAAAAATGTAGTTCTAAACTAGGGAAAAAGGATTCACTCTACTAGGCCCTTAGGGATTTACCCTCTAGGAGCACTTGATGTGTGAGAATGACACTCTTGCCTCTAGGTGGTTATGGGATTTTTGACAGTTGCATTCAAAGGGAGGGGCTGATTGATGAAGGTTGTGATATATGTGTATATTTTGGATAAAAAATGAACGTAAAATGATACTAACCTAAATGTATGCAATGTAAACAAAGTAAATATAAAATAATGCAAGCTACTCTAAAATTACCTAAATAAATGTATTATGCAAAATAAAAGAGGACGACAAAAGGTGTGCACCTGGAAATGTGATTTTCTAGATGAATGGCCCCAAAATATTCTTGAAAGTGTCTAAAATGAGCTGAAGGACACTTACGCAAAGTTGGGCAACCTAGTTCAATTGTCAGGAAACTTTTCCAAACCAAGTTTCGGGGAAAAGGGTACCCAAAAATAAAGAAACCATTTTCCGAGCTTTGCACAGGGACAAGGTCACCAATAGGGCAACCTAGTCCTCTTATTGATTTTTGAGGATTTAGGGTTTGATTATGTGGCTCCCTGCAGGTGTTTCCTTCTTCTGTAGCAACTCGTGCCTTAAACTCTTGAAAGTGACCTGCAACATGTCTTCTTTCTCCTTATATAGTTTGATGCTTTGATGTGACATTAAGGGAATTTTTTCTTTCTCCAACACTTTGTACTTTTCCAAATCTGCATACAAACCTACAAACACATGCAAAGACCAAGAAACTGTTGGGGTTAGGAAATAGGGGTTTGCCTAAGACATGCCCCTTTGATGGTAACTCAAACCCAAATGAGATAAAACCAAAGAAAATTAAGATTGAATGATGAACTTAATAGGTATTCTTGGCAAACCTTTTTGTTGATTGTTTGCAACATGCAAGAGCAACTCCAATGGAGGTGGCTTGTGAAACCTTGTGCTTGAATGCTTGCCTTTGAAGACTTGAGTGCTAGAGTACTTGTGAAGAGATGTAAAAAATGAGCTTGGGAGAGTAAGAGAGGCAAAATGAAGTTGAAAACCCTTATACATGTAAACCTCTAATTTTCCTGAAATGTAACATGATAAACTGACATTAGAGTTTAGGAGGCATGATTCCCATTAAATTTTATTTGAAATTTGAAATTTATGTTAAAAGGGACTAGGTCGCCCAAGGTGGCAACCTAGTCCAATTAGGCAATTTCAAGTGGTGGTTGGGAATTAATTTGTGTTTAATGAAGTTTATCAACTATGCCTCCCGAAACACACTTAAGTTGGGACAAAAAGTACATTAAGGGGACAAATTAGCATAGGAAAAGGGTTAATCTAGGGGTGGCAAGCCTATATAAGTGTTAAAATGCACTAAACACTTTACAACACTTTGTCATAAGGCTTGCAATGATGTTAGAAGGTGTTTTTTAGGTGAATTATGTTGAAAGGGTCTTAGAAAAGTGAGGAAATGTGTTACAACACTTCACAACAACTTAGTAAAACATCATTAGGTTATTGTTGAATTGCAAGCTTACAGGGCTAAATCAAGGTAAAACAAATCCAAGATCCAATGGAAAAGGCCAAAATGAGTGAAAAAGTGCCAAGGTCTACACTTTTTGGCATCACATTTAGCCCCCACTTTAGTGAGAGTATGGACTTTCTTCAAGCTAACACTAAAGTAGTTCAATCATGTGTGTCGAGTGAGATCTAATGTACTCATCCTAGTTAGGTGAAATTACTATGTTCAAGCCCCCAGGATAAATATCCCATGGAAAACTAAACATAAGTATAGCATATCACACAAGGGGTGATGTGAAAAGGTGAAGAGAGAGAAGAGGAGACAAATCAAGCTTCGACCATTTGTCCAACTAGTTGTGGATCGATCTAGGCTACTTGTTTGAAAGAAAAGGATGTACTCACTTTGGAAAGATGAGACTTTCGGTTGTCCACTAGGTGAGAATTCCAAAAGGTGGTGAGATACATACACATGGTTGGTATGTACTCTCACACAAAAATGGTGGCTAGGGGGGAATTTTTTTCTCTAGTTGGACTTCCTGCTCAACCATACAAAATTTATACCTCTTGATAACTTTGATAAGGTGCCACAACAGAAAGGGGTGTAATTCACGAGACAAGAAAATCCTTAGATTCTTAGAACGTACGAACAAGTGCAAGATGGCACCATAGGAATGCAAGTTGTATTATGCAAGGTGGCCATGTATGCAGAAAAAAGGTGGAAAATGCAAAATGCAAAAGAATGTAAAATAAAAAAAGAGTTTTCTAAGGAGTCTTGTGTTATAGTTCATATAAGGTCTTTGACTTAGGGAACATTTTGTTCAAAGTATCCAAGAGAGGACCAATCAAAAGGATATAGGATTCACAACTTAGGGGATGCAATGCATCGCATCAGGCCACTAAGAGGAATATAATATGCTAAGATGGGTCACGCTTATGAAGTACATCACACCGAATGTCATCCACAAAGTGAGAAATGTATCATGTGAAGTGATAAGCTTACACTAGGAAGCATGGTCAAGGAGAAAGAAAATGCAAATGGAAGAAATAAAATAGTGCTAATGTCTGCCCCCACTTTAAATGGATTATTACACATAGCTTGATGAGAAATTGCTTTAAAGTAGAGAAAGGAAAAATGAAAGAAAAGGGGCATGAGAGCCTACTTGAAAAGCCCAATGTCAATTGATAGGTGTCCAAGAAAGGTTGTGTCATGTGGAAAAGAAAAAAGAAAGAGAAAAAGAGGATATGCCTCCAAAAACAACAAAAAATATAAGGGATCTATGGATTTGGGTTCTATATGTTCATTGTTACAATTTGTGTTTAGAGAGCATGAAACTATCATCATTTTCCCAAATGCATAGAATTGGAAGAAGACATAGAGAGAGCGAAAGAGAATGAAAAAGAAGAGTCAATTAGGGTCAAAATGGAAGAGACATGGAATCTCTGAATGCTCTACATCATCCCAAAAGTATAATAGAACGAAAATGAAAAAGACAAATGCAAAAGAGCCTTGTTCTTGAGTCAACATGAAGGAGACATTGCGGTCTCAATGTCTTGCATCATCCTCAAATGAAAGGAAAAGGAAAACAAAAAGGAAAATCGATTCATTTGGGTAAATATCAAGGAGACATTGTGGTATCAATGTCTTGCATCATCCCCAAATGAAAGGAAAAGGGATATCAAAAGCAAAAGCGGTTCATTTGGGTCAACATGAAGGAGACATTGCAGTATCAATGCCTTGCATCATACCCAAATGAAAGGAAAATGGAAATGAAAAGGAAATATTTATTCATTTGGGTCAACATGAAGGAGACATTGTAGTCTTAATGCCTTGCATAATCCCCAAATGAAAGAGAAAGGGAAATTAAAAGTAAAAGGGGTTCATTTGGGTCAACATGAAGGAGAAATTGCGGTCTCAATGCCTTACATCATCACCAAATGAAAGGAAAAAGATGAAAAGGAAAATTGAAAAGCGAAAAAGGCCTACACGACACATAGAAGAAGGTAGGTACATGTATAAGAATGTCACAAAGAGTAAGAAAAAATCAAACAAGATAGGGAATACACGACACCAAAATAAGCATGAGAATAGTAAGGAAAGTGTAAGTCAACCATGAAGCAAGTCATCCACCTCCCCATCTTAGTGGGAAAAGTGGAAGGTGAAAAATAAAGCTAAGAGACAAAGAAAATTGCATTACTAGGACAAGGCTAGAAACTTGTTGCCCCACTGAGTGCAAGGCTAGAGGGAGCTGAGGTAGGTGATAAGAGGGGTAGTGTAATAGTGAGAATGGGATGTTCTACAACTATGACATGAGTGGGTACAAGAGTAACATATTAGGGGTAGATAGGGTAGCACATAGAACCGATGAAGTCATACTTACTCTGTATCTCTCGCAGATGACAACATTCATTACTTCTAAGGCCAAGAACATGATGGTAAGCACAATGTGGTGCATGATAATCTATAGGATGAATTACTAACTTATTACGATGACATAAATTGGTGAGTCCATTGTTTAAGAGGATGTATTATTTTCTCTCACATTCGAGTGGTGGATGGAGAGGAAACTTAAGTGTCTGTAATTTATATGGCCTTTTGTATCGGCTAGACTCACCAACTTCAAGGGATGGGATTGGAGCAAGAGGTCCTGAAATGCGTGAAGGTTTAGTATTGTTTTTAGGAGGGGATGGTGGATTTTCGTTAGGAAGGAGAACATCTAATTTTTGAGGGGTATCAAATATTACAATGTCATCATTATGAAGGCTAAGGAATTTTCTAGGATGCACTCGAGGGTGAGGGGGATCTTGATAACCAATACCTATATGATTTTCACCAGGGGACAATTATTCATTGAATTTATGAAATGGTTGTTCGTGCGATCATGAAATTGTTTGCTTAAAATGGTGAACCCTTTTCCATAAGTTTGTTGTAGATTAATGGGAGAGTGTGTGATCAGGTTATGATAAAAGGATGCAGGAGGGACTGGTTGGGAGGGACTAGGCTCACCTTGAGTAGGTAGCCTAGCTCTATTGTGTACTTTTAGATGAAGATAATCAAATGATTCAAGAGTGATATGTCTAAATGCATCACAGACTGGTTCATAGAGGGGTAAAAATAAGCATTTTCTTGAAGGTTATCAAAGCACTCATTAACTGATACATGCTAACATCTTCATCTCCAATGATGTCTACTTCTGTAGGAGTACATTCATTGGAGTTGGTTGAGAAAGAGTGTATTCAAGGTCATTAGGATCAGTTGAAAAGGAGCAACTTGGCATATTCGTTAAGGATTTGAGGGTGGTCCATAACTTCTTGAAAGACATGGCCATGATTAGGGTTAATTAATGATAGTGAATGGACCAAAATACCAAATTTGGAAATGAAAACAGAAAGATAATTACATAAACTAGAAATGCAGACAATGTGGTGAAAATGACAGAAACTGTGATGCAAATTTTGCAAGAGGACTAGGCCGCCTAGTGTGGCGACTTAGTCCCAATAGTGTTGTTTCTAAAAAAAATTCTATATTTTTAACTTCTTTTTATGCTTTTTCTTAATTTCTAATACAAACGGAAACAGGAAAAGTAGATTTTTTTTATTTTTGTGCTAAAAAGGTAATACAATGTGTAAGTCTATCATGAAATTTCACTAAATGCACTTTTTCCACTACCCCTAGGATGCAAACAATCTAAAAAATTTCAATGCAATGCAAGCTATCTCAAAGATGAAATGCAAAAATCAGAAAGCTAGAAAATGGCCTACGACCATGTTCACCAAAAGGAACCACCAAAAATGTAGCTCTGACCTATGGCAAAAGGATTCCCTCTACTAAGCCCTTCGAATTTTTCACCCTAGGATCACTTGGTGTGTGAGAATGACACTCTTGCCTCTAGGTGGTTATAGGATTTTTGGTGGTTGCATTCAAAGGAAGGGTTTGATTGATGAAGGTCATGATATGTGTGTGTATTGTGTGGCTAAAAAATGAAAGTAAAATAATACTAACCTAAATGTATGCAATGTATACAAAGTAAATATAAACTAATGCAAACTACTCTAAAATGACCTAAATGAATGTATTATGGAAAATAATAGAGGATGAAAAAAGGTGTCTAATTAGAAATGTGATGTTACAGATGAATGATCCTAGAATATTCTAGAAAGTGTCTAAAATGAGTAGGAAACTTATGCCAATTTTGGCGACCTAGTCCACTTCTTGGAAAACATTTCCAATCCAAGTTTTGGGGAAAAGGGTACCCAAAAATATAGAAACCCTTTTTTAGGCTTAGCATAGGGACAAGGTTGCCAATATGGTGACCTAGTCCTCCTGTTTAATTCTAAGGATTTAGGGTTTGATTTTGTGGGTGTCAGCTAGTGCTTCCTTCTTCTACAATAACTCATGTTTGAAGCTCTCAAAAAAAGACCTGGAAATTGTCTTCTTGCTCTTTCTAAGTTTTGATGCTTTGATGTGACCTTAAGGGAATGTTTGTACTTTCTCCAACACTTTGTACTTCACCAAATCTGCATACAAACCTGCAAACACATGCAAATACCAAGAGAATGTTGGGATTAGGAAATAGGGATTTTCCTAAGTCAAACCCCTTTGATGGTAACTCAAACCCAAATGAGATAAAACCAAAGGAAAGTAAGATTGAATGATGAACTTAATGGGAATGCTTACCAAACCTTTTTTGTTAATGGTCTGCAACATGCAAGAGAAACTCCAATGGAGGTGGCTCATGAAACACTTGTGCTTGAATGCTTACTTGTGAATACTTGAATGCTAGAGTACTTGTGAATAAATGTAAAAAATGAGCTTGGGAGAGTAAGAGGAAAAATTAAGGTGAAAACCCTTATTTGCACATGTAAAACCCCAATTTTCCTAAAATTCAACATGATAGGCCAATGCTAGGGTTTAGGAGCTGAAATTCCCGTTAAATTTTATTTGAAATTTGATTTTTTTTCCAAAAGGGACTAGGTCACCCAAGGTGGTGACCTAGTCCACATGGGAAATGTCAAATGGTGGTCAGGAATTAATTTGTGTTTAATGAATTTTATCAACTTTGCCTCCCGAAACACACTTAATTGGGGACTAAAGTATGTTAAGGGGATAAATAACCATAGGAAAAGGGTTAATTTAGGGGTGATAAGCCTAGATAAGTTTGAAAATGCACTATAACACTTTATAACACTTTTTCATAAGGCTTGGAATGATGTTAGAAGGTGTTTTTTAGGTAATTTATGTTGAAAGGGTGTTAGAAAAGTGAGGAAATGTGTTCCATCACTTCACAACACCTTAGTAAAACACTGTTAGGTTATTGTTGAATTGCCATCTTACAAGGCTAAATCAAGGTAAAACAAGGTCAAGATCCAATGGAAAAGGCCAAAATAAGTGAAAAAGTGCCAAGGTGTACACTTTTTAGCAACATAGCTCTAAGACAATATTAGACCAAAGATCGCCTTTTTCATATCTCATCTAATGCAAGAAAGGGGATTTAATGAAAAGATAATTGATTTCATTGCACGATATCAAGCAATTTTTTCACAAATCTCATACCTGTTTCTTGATTTTGATGTGCATAAGTTATTCATAGGAAACCTGCCAAGACCTTGGTAGTAGAAGTTCGCCCTTATGAACTATCCTTCCTTCCCACATTTGTGTGTGGCATTACGAGAATATCAGTAGATGGTAGTTCAATTTAGGGTATCCTCCACATGCTCCAATCTAGAAATTAAATCCATTGTATCAATATTTGGGAAAGGTAAGGTTGTCTCAAATATTGTAGCCGCTATGAATGATAACAACCTTAGATGCAACAAAAATTTCACAAAGTTAGAAAAATATTATTCTTCCATCTTCCAGAGATTGCTGAAGGATAAAATCATAAATTTTTAGAATCCTAGATATCTCAAGGAACGTTACCCTCATTGGTATGATGCAAGTACATTTTTTCAATACCATCGAGTTAATAGACACAATACTGAACTTTGTATGCACCTACACCATAACATACAAGACTGCATCGAGGATAGTACTATTCATCTCGATGAAAATAAAAAAAATAGAAACAAATCAGTGACAAAAGTGAATAGAAAGTTGCAAATATACATAGATCCATTTTCGTCACATTCTACCAACATGATTCTAGATCCCTCTGATTCTACCACTCAGCCTAAGGCATAAATTAACATGGTCATGATTATTCCTATGACAGCCTACGACCGAATCGCCGAACATGACATTCAACTCACAAGATATGCCCTTGAACAATAATCCCTCTCCTCTCTACATTACTGCTTACCTCAATGGAAACATTGTGACAGGGGTCTTAGTTAATCCCATGAGTCGATTGAATGTCATTATAGAAGAAACAATGTTGCTAAATTCATTACAGAGGGCATAGTTTGAAAAAATGAAGTCTACCATCCGCACGCATGATGGTGTTTATCTCAAACCATATGGATTGATAACCATGTTCATCCTAGTTGGACCTAGAGCCATTGATAGAGTCTTAGATGCTATTTTGAGGTCATATTTTTTCAGGCTGAAGCCAGGCATACCTTTGCTAGATTCCATGAATGGAATTGCCTTCGTCATTCACATGTTTTTAAAATTCTACCATGAAGATTATGTGGACGTGGTGAATGAAATTGGATACCAACCATTGGTATCTCATGGGGGTTACTCATTGGATTATTTTTGGGTCAACCTAATTAGTCCACTCCCTCCAAGAACAAAACTACTTTACAAGAACTATGGAAGTATAAGACTAGGGGCAAGGGATAACCAAATTTGACCATTCCAATGGTGTAGCAACAAATTGCATCCTCTTCTCAAAATGGAAAGGAGAAGCCTACCCATCCTCTAGGTGCTTCTTTCACTCCTCATTTAAAAAAATATTGTTTGAGGAATACTCTTGGCTTTTAACTAAGAAGTTCAGTGGTACCAGCTTGGCAAAACCCAAGATCTGGATATCTGATATTCCTACTACACCTCCTAGATCTTAGCCCTCCTTGTATTGTAGAAGAAAGGGTCCCTACAATGAATCCTCTATGTTTGGACCTTGGTGGCCTCCCACCATTTTTGCTCCAAACAAATTAAATGGGAATAGGCCTGCTAACGCGGCACTAGAGCCAACTCTCCCTATTATTTCCCAATCTACTTCTCCTACTCCTATTCAGTGCCTATTCCTCCACTGAAAATGGCTATAATGGACACCCCTATGGCTGATTAGGAACCTTTTGTCCCTTCAAAACTCTCGGCCTCTAACTCCAAGAGTCACAAGAAACACCTTTTGCATAAGTGCAACCATTGACAAAAGGATTGAGTAGATGAGTAGGCTTCTTTGTAGAGAAAGGAAGTGGAGTCAACTGCCCCCATATCAAGGCCTCTTGTTGTTTCCCCCTCTCTCCTCCCCTATGTTTCCATTCAATCTAGTTTAGTCACCCTTTTGACTTCCAATGTGAGTAAAAATGAACCTGACCCCAAAAAGGTGTACGTGTTTATCACTCCTTTATTAAATTCACCATTATTGATGTCCCTCATGAACATATCATCATTCCCTAATCTCATGGATATGTTGAACACTTTAGTGCTATATTTCATGGTTTTCTCCTCCTCCACACCTCTTGCCTCATAAGTGGGGATCCCATGTCCCCTGATGGAGAAAAAGGTGGAGGTTGTCCCCTCTAGCAATGGAGGGTGTAAGAGGAGCTCACCTTCTCCAAAAGGTTCTCCCACGCTAGCTTGTTCCAGCCTAGTGATGGAGCTAGCTCTAGTTTCTCCTGAGTTTGTCACCACTCTTGAGTCACTCAATGAGCCTAGTAATGAATCTTGGGTGCTGCCCTCTCCATTCGTTGAGGTATGACACGGAACTTTCATAAAGTGCATATTTAACTCTCTAGATTAAGTTTTGTCCTTGTGAGTTATTTTCGCAAAATCTTTGACCATAGCTCCACAAGAGCTGAGTGAGGAAGACCTTGTAGGGGCTTCTTCCTTAACCCTTATTGTGGGATGATTGAAATATCCTCCTCTTAACATTCCACCACTATAGGCTTGTCCCCCTTCCTCTTAGAATGATCTAGGCTTGTTGTCCTTACATTGTCATCCTTCACCTTAATGAGTCTTAAGGGGAGGCCTCTTCTTTATCTTTAGAGTAGATGTGTGTGTGTTATAATGTGTTCCCTCATACTTGTGCTATATGTTCCTAGATGACCCTTGTCACCCTTGTTGGTGCTTGGATACAAGTTTGATTTTTGTGTCGTGAATCTTCTTCTATTTGTATCATCATTCTTCCATGTTTCTGTTTGATTTTCAAAAAAAATTGGGGACGATGTAAAGTGTTGGAGGCATTTAGGCTTCCCTTCCATGTTGACCCAAATTTTTAGTTTTCTTTTTTTTTCATGAATTCTTCATGATTTGGTGGGGATTTATTATCTTTCACATTGCACAATGGTTACCTATTATTTATAAATGCATTTGAAAATATGACCCCATGAAGCCAAATCCTCCTATGTCCTCTATTTGTGATTATTTTTGTTTTTATTTTCCTTATCTTTATCTCATCTTTTCTTGAGTTGTCCCTCTTATGTGTGTCAACATCTCCAATTTTTTGAAAATGAATTTTTTTTCCAATGGTTCTTTTCTCAAAACTATCTGCTAACTTCCTTGATAAAATCACATTCTTAGCTTGGACCCCTAACAAAACATGTTTCCTTCGTCATGGTTTCACAAAGAAAGAACTCGAATACTTCCCTCTCACATGAGAATAACATTGACCTTCCCCACACAAGGGGGAATTTTCTTCCTTTTTGATTCCTTGATGAGGTGAACATCTTTTGAAAGGATTCCTATATGATGAATCGATCTCTTTTGGACTTTCCAACAATGCATCCCATGAGTGGACCCCTCTTCACATCAGGTTCTCAAGGGACCCCTTTAAAATCCTTCCAATTTTTTGATGGTTTGCGTAAGTGTCCACTTCATGGTCTACATGACTATTTTGTTTTTCCTACTATGTTTTTATCTATAGATAGACATGTTGCTTCAAATGTAGGTGTAGCTATAAAGTCGGTTTCCAACTTTGTGGAGTCTCCTTAGATTTATAGGTTTCCTCCATGTGAGATATTTTGGGGGATGCCTCCTTGCAAGTGTATGGTCTTGTAAGGTGCTTACATATCTAGGATTCCTCCATGTGAGAGATCTTGGGGGTCGCCTTCTTGTAGGTCTGTACAAGCCTGTAAGGTGTTGTTTCACCAGGTTTCCTCCATGTGAGAGATCTTGGGGGATGCCTCCTCACAGGTCTCTAATCTTGTAAGGTGCTTGCATCTCTAGGATTCCTCCATGTAAGAGATCTTGGGGTCCCCTTCTTACAAGTCTATGGGTGTGTAAGGAGCTTGTTTCATCAGGTTTCCTCCATGTAAGAGATCTTGGGGAAATCCTCCTTGCAAGTCTGCAAGCCTGTAAGGCGATTGCTTCATGGGGTTTCCTTCATGTGAGAGATCTTGGGGGTTACCTCCTTGCAGGTTTGTGAGCCTATGAAAAACTTTCATTCTACTATATTTTTCCATCATTGGTCTGAGGTCCTTTGGTATACTTTGTGAAGCTTCATAGTTTTGTAGGGATATTGAGTCATTTGTTTGAAGTTCCTCAAGGACAGTACCTATGGATTCACTTATCTTTCTTGTGCTTTCAAGCTCGCCAAATTGCGGTATTTTTCCTCAATAGTTTAGGTATAAATTTTTTATTTTCTATCTCTTTGATCTACTTTACCAAAGCATTCATCAGTACTCATGCTTGCTAAAGTGCTGAAAAAATGTATAGCATAAAATTTTTCACCCTTTACGCAAATTACTCTCTCATATATCCTCACCTTAGATAATCAAATCTGAATGTGAAATTCCACATCACCCAACTACCTTCCTTCCACTTGGCATCTTCCTATTGTGTCAGTGAGAGAATATTTTTCTAGGATGCACATGCAATGTGTGGATATCCATGCGATGCACTGTCATCCTTGATTGATTATTGCGTTTGAAGTTGGTATAGGCATTACACTTTTAATTATGGATGAATTGAGCATCCCTCTTCAACCAATTGGATTGAAAAATCCTTATTCTTCCTTATTATTCCTTCAAATTCATTCCATTCTCAATTCATTTGATCTCTAGAAGCTCTCTACACACATTCTCAAGCGATCTCTTAGCATTTTCAATCATTCACATCACTGTCAAGCAACAATTTGACACTCCATTACAGCAACAACACTCCATCAACTCTATGTAGCATGTGTCAAGCAAAGCATAGCAATGTGCGCTTGGATTCTTTCAAGACCTCCCTTCATCATAGTTTAGGTTGTGGTGACCTTGCCAAGTCCATATTCACCTCCACTGGCTAGTGAGATTTTGCATGGAGGTGGTAATGTTTCACTCATATTCTCCTTTGTAATTTGGTTGAGTATAATTGTACTTTTTGGTAGTGCTTTTACTCTCTTCTTTCTTTTATTGTATATTTGTACTATTTTTTTTTTCGGTTGTCTATGGAGGTGGAGAGACCAAAAAAAGGGTCTAACTAAGGCAGACCCCTATATAGCCCCAAAACTTTTCCCTCTCACTTGTGTGTAGGTGAATGAACATGTGGAGTGAGCTGGGGAACAAGAATTTCTATGAGATCATCTTCATCACCCTAGTGTTTATTTATTTAATCTATCATTTTTTTTTGTAATTTTCACATCTTATCATTCTATTTTATTCATTTAAGAATAAGGGACTAGGCTGCTAGATCATTTTTAGGTAGTTTATATTGTACTTCCTATTTTATGGTTGTAGAAATACTAGCAAACTAGAGAGATTTCGATGCGTCATTCTATCATCCCAAAACTACACTGTTATACTCGAACAAAGAGTTGTCTAAGGTATTGTATTGACTCCAAAAACTAGTTTTCCTAACCTAAAATTGGAGTTTAGGTCTGAAGAGTGACATAAGTACTCTATAGTGCTCATCATTCTTGACCCCTATCTGAAACATCCCTTTAGAGTGAGGTAAGTTAGGATATCCCTTCACTCTCAATTCTCCAAGAATTGCAACCTTGATGTGGTTGGACCCCCTCTCTTGCATATATATTTTAGCCAATTATGCAATTTTTAAACCTATTAAGATTCATAAGTTTTAAATGTTGTGATATAATAACATGTGGCATCCTTGCTTCTCAAATTTGACAAGTTGCACCTTCTTAGAAAAACTTGAAGTTAAGAATTGTTACCCAATTTAATGGAAAAAAATAATTAGAGTGAAGCTTTACAATTCTTGAAAAAATGAAGGGGATATTTTCTTGCAAAGAAGAACCCAAAATCAAGATTTTGAAAAAAAAATGTTACAAAAGGAACCTAAAGAGTTACATCGTCTTTAATGTATTAAATTCTCTATCTAGCTCAATGATCTCTTTATGAGACATATATTATAATTTTTCATAAACATCTTCATTTGATAAGTTCAAGCTAAGCTAGAGTCTACAGGACTCCTTCAATTTTATTGATAGTTGGCATTGGACTTCATATTTGAAAGAATTCCTAGTCATATTGTTTATTTTCCAATATCACATTCATCTCTTCATCATTCAAAATGATATGGTTATTTATAAATGGAGAGGGGAGCCTTAGTGAAATTAGTTATTTAATCCATCCTTTCATTTCTATCACAACTTTCTCAAGAGTTCCTAGTTGAGATTTGCGCTTAAAAGTAGTTTTATTTTGGCTCAAGAGATGATTAACTTTAACAAAAAAAATTCTTCTAAAATTAATTCTATTAGAGACAAGATTTTTTAAGATGCATTATATATTTTTCAACCAATATTTGGGCTTGAGATAATTTCAAATTCAATATTGGCATAGTTTGGTCTACCTCAATTTCCTTCTAAGTACTCAACCTTTTAACATCTGATATGATTTAAGGGATGGTTGTAGGTTTACTACATTTGATGTAATCTTGCACCAATACAACAATTAAATTTCCTTCACCATTGAGAGTACTCCTATTGTTAGGTGACTCTTAGTTCCCTCTCCTTCTGGTTACGCTATTTTTTTATTTTTTATTTGTTATTGCTCCTAGATTTACTTCATTAAATCTATCATTTTATTGAGCTTTTGTTATAACTAATTTATTTTAGAAACTCTATTATTTTATTGTTCCCATTTCTTCTTATTGTATTGTTGGTAAGAATCCAAGTTCAATTTTTCTTTGCTAGGTTATGTTTACAATGCTACTTGCTTTGAGTGTTCTACTTGGAGATCCTTAATGGAATCTTTTGTGGAACTCTAAATTTTATATTTCAAATTCTTGTTCTTGAGATCTTACCTTTCCCTACAACTCATTTTCCATGTCATTCATGTGAGATAGCTTATAATCACTCTTTATTTTTCTTATGATCTTTATAAATTCTGAGGTAACAAAACTTTGGTCCTCCTCCATCAACTTCACAAGTTATCTTGTGGCAAGTCTAAGGAATATTACATTAAAATACATGGAATAAGTAGCATTATAGTCATATTTTCTCTTATGGATAATCCATTCTAGGATTCATTTGCACAAGAATCGACGATTAGTAAGAGTGGTTTCATAGAGATCTCATGTAGGGCCTTACTAGAGATTTTCCCTCTTTCTATCTCCTTTCTTTGATTCCTTGTGGAAACATGTAAATTATGCTAATTGTTTACTTAGTAGGTATTTTTAGGGTCTCATAAGGTAATATGTATTGCATTATGAATATAGATGGTGATAATGGAGGAAGGATCTATGAGAACATGTGTGGTAAAATAGTTAAAGGTGTTGGAAAAGGAATCTATGTACTTTTGAAGGGTTGTAGGAATGAAAATTAAGTTGGTGGATTTACGAGGAAAGTGGTGGGAATTCAATGAATATTAGTGATGGGTGATGGAATAAAAAATGGAATAAATGACAACGAAGTACAAGAGGTTAGAAAAATAATTACCTACACTATTTCTATGGAAGTTAGTACTAGTCCTATTTTAGAGGTCTACACCTCAATATATTCTCCATTAGAATTCATTTGAAGCCTAAGCTTCATTTTATTCCCTATAGCTTTTTCTATTGAAGAGGGACTAACCTCTTCTTCCCCAAGTGAAATTATGGGAATCTTCTCTTGTGTGACTTATTGAGCTTGTGTTGTCTCTCTTCTAGGCCCCCTAAGTGTCAAAGCTAGATAGACCAAATGAGTTTGAACCTGAGATCTTTAGCCCTCCACCTGATGTACTAGGAGGGGCTATTATCCATGACTAAGATAAAGATAAAAAACCTATTTCATACAATCACTCTCTTCCACCTCATGTGATATTTTAATTTTTTCCTAGATTCTCTTTCTCCTTCTAGGTTAGGGATTTCCTCAATATTTATGTTACTCATATCATATGGTGAGTATATTTTATCACTCTCTTCATCTTTTCCCAAGTTTTGTCTATGCTTACCTATTGATAGTACATCTGTAGCTCCACCATTTATTACCTATATTTCAATAGGCTTTAATTGTTTATCCACTCTAATTATTTTTTAAGAGATCTAATTGTTGGGGATATGGATTCAGTCTATCATCAGGATAGGCATCTAAGTCAGTAGTGCCTTAGTGATTGCAATTCAAAATCACAACAAAGACACAACCAACTATGCTATAAAGCAGAAAAAAGCACAGTTGATCCCCCATTGATCCTCTGAGAGAAATGAATGCAACAAGCAATAGATTCAACATAACCAGATACCATGAAAGACAAAAAGAAGACACAATGATATATGTGGGGAAAACCCTTTCAGGTAAAAAACCACACACTCGAAAATTTCAAGCCATTGTATTATTCATCAACAAAATCAATTACAATACAATATCAGGCTCAAAGCAAATACAAGAGTTACATCTTATTCTACTGGAGAAGTAACAGGTACCCGCAAGATTCCTGGAAGCTCCTCAGATGATTGTCATAGCCAGCCTCATGGCCAGCCCAGTCATTCGGCCTCCAATGATTCCCATGCCCAGATCCGAGAGATAGAGTGTTCATACTTACATTGCGTAAGCAAATTGCTCAAACACCCTCTCCATCTCTCATCAAAAACCCTTCATGCCTTCAGCTCTCAAACCTGCAAGTCCAACATCTACAATCTCACACCATGCAACATGCATTATTCTTGCAACACCATGCTCATGCATTCACATGCCCATGTATCCTGCTTGCAGTCTCATGGTCGTGCATCTAGCTCGCACATCTCGCAGTTGCTCTGCAACCCACGACTCTTGCAGACTCGTCAAACTTCAAAATTGGCATATTGCTTATAAGAAATAATACATCTCTCATCCAATAAGTAACCGACTCAACAAGAGCAAAGAAGACCATCTGCAAATCACACATCTGGTTGGATCTGACATATCTCCCTGCAATGAGCCGCCCAGGCATTCAATGCCAAACCTAACACTACCAGAGCTAGAGTCAGAACAAGAGTCGAAATAAGATTTCACTGAAAAAGCACACTACCAAAGTTGGAGTCGGAACAGGAGTCGAAATAGAACTCCACCAAAAAACACACTGTCGGAGTTGGAGTCGGAGACGGAGATGGAACTGGAGTCGAAACATGACTCCACCGAAATTACAGGTTCTCAAACCAAGACGAGAGCATAAAAGATCAGAGTTAGAGTCAGATCTTCACCAAAAGTCCAAGATCAGGAACCAATCCGGTTCCGATTCCACCTCCGCCAACTGCAAGGAACAACAATCCAGAACTTGGACAAAATGGAGGAAAACTCCCCGAGGAGAATCCAAACATCCAGAGGAACTAGATAAAAAAAGCAGAAGGTGGACCCGAAGTCGGAACAGGAACATGGCAAACGGACATTGCCAACTTCCAAAACTAGTTCCGCCTCTGCCAGAACCTGTGAAGAGAAACAAACTATCAGAGCCGGAGCCGGAGCCGGATACAAACCTAGAACATGACAAAAGGAACAATGTCAACTTCCAATCCGGTTCCGCCTCTACCAGAACAAACTTCGAAGATCCAACAAAGCGGGGAGTGAAGCAAGAGACGGAACGAGAACAAACCCGGACCAAGGCAAATGGAACAATGTCAACTTCCAATCTAGTTCTGCCTCCACCAGAACAAAAATACTTTGCCAAGGCAAACAAGAGAATTCGCCTAAGTCTTCAAAGGGGGTAACTAGAAAGTTGAGGCATAAATCCCAACAATCTCCCACTTGTCGAAGACTTTCAGGCATCCTCCAAACAATCCCAAACAAGGACCAACACATGCTCTCATGCACCAATCAAGACCATTGCAACAACATCAAAAAGATGTCTACCACCTTAGACAACATCTCCAAACACAGGAACACACCAAGGTGAAACAATAACAGTCTCAAGAACAAAAGCAAATGATCCTCCAGACGGCAAAGGCAAAAAATAGCAAAGCACCACTCCAACCATCTCCAGAACAAGAAAAATCGACCAGCTAGAAAATCAAACAAGAACTGACTACCCTCATCCAACTGATCAAACCCACATGACTGAAAACCAGTACCCACAGCTCGTGCTGAAACATCCAACCACCCATACCTTAAAGGTATGACCTAAAAGTGAACTCATGCCATCAAAAGAAATCCACCCATCTTAGCAGCAAACAAGCACCCTATGTCAACCAGTCATAGACCAAACACATCCAAGTACTCCCACTACAAGGGCACTGTCCAGATGAGTGGAAATAGAGCACCATCACAAATGATCCAGGCATACCAAGTCCACCAAACCCAGCATAAAGAAATGTAACCATGTAGTTCCAAGGAACGTCCACACTGATCTGCAACATCTGCAACCACCTACTGCAAGAAAAATTTCTCTCAACTGTCTTCCACAGTTCTTCCAAACACCTCCAAAGCTGACTGAAGAAAGAAGCACAGGAACCTTCGTTTCATCACCCAGGTGACAACACATGACCACAAATAGTGACCAAACCTGGTACCACAAAGGCAACTCACATCTAAAGTCACAAGGGCAATCAGGAAGAACAAGACCAGATAAGAGAGAAACAACAAATAAACAAGAAACATGTCCTTCTACAAACACTTCTAAATGCCAATTATGTCAAGAATGATCTTCTTTACATCCCAAAGGGAAAAGCCTTGAAAACATCAAATAAAACATGGATGTAAGCTCTTCAAAGAAGATCAGACCTACCCGTATAGCCATCTCCTTTCAGTCCTCAAAAGCACAAGGAGATAAACTATGTTTTCCAACCTTTCATTATGAATCCTCCAGAATCTAAACCAACTCAAGATTCATATCATGAAAGATAAAACATAAAGCACCTAAAAAGTATCATGGTTAAATACCTTTCACAATGACACCAGTGCCGAGCAGATCAAGAAGAAAAGAGAAACATGCTAATCCAAGATATACAAGCTGCCATGGCTAACCTAAGAGCATCCTCCTTCAAGATCTTTGTTGAATTTACATTCAACCAAAGTGCAGGCTTCTCGAACTTCCAGTTGTAACAACAACATTCACTTAAGAATTCAAGCCTCACCTTTATTCTCCATGCATCCATGAGTATCAACACCTGTCATCTCATGCTAACTCCAAACTGCATCACTGCAATAACCAGAAGTCCTCCAGCATATGACCAGTGTACTCAAAGTAAAGAGAACCCCCCAGACCACTGTCAAAGTTCCATAACCTAGAATAGGAACTTATCATGACACCATGATCTACACATCTCCAAAGGAGATACCATGCTTCAAGTGAACTGTCCATGGTCTTCAAGAGCAGAACAACATGCCAAAAAACTCTAATGCACAAGCAAGAGTATACCATGACATAAAGCAAACAACTCTAAACCAACATCACCTATCAAGCACCACCAGCAACTCAACCAAAGACTACCAGGTACTTCATGGCTCCAAAGTGCTGCACATCTTCAAAATAGTGAACATGCAGATGCAAATTCTGCAACACCAAAGAAGATACCAGTCATTGCTAAAGCTCCCACTAAAACATGACACTGAGCTTTCCAAGCACCATGACTGACCACACCATCACTGTCAAAAGCTTACACTATGCCAGTGTACCCAGCTCTTCATAACATCATGATCCACATGCTTCAGGTCCCCATCACTGACTATTCAGGTACTCAAATGCCAT
This sequence comes from Sequoiadendron giganteum, assembly GCA_007115665.2. Taxonomy (NCBI): domain Eukaryota; kingdom Viridiplantae; phylum Streptophyta; class Pinopsida; order Cupressales; family Cupressaceae; genus Sequoiadendron; species Sequoiadendron giganteum. The sequence continues at coordinate 331,610,805 of CM021100.1, forward strand.
TCCTCCTCTCATCTCAAAACAGCCACACTAATGCACAAGTGACCACAGACAAGGTTAGCTAATAGATCTGCACAACATGATTATGCCCTCGTGGATATTGACAGTCCACTTCTGAGTTGTCTCACAACAAGCATGTAGGTAAGGACAACCTACAATATTGCACAACCCGTGGATGCAACCAAAAGTAAACCTACAAAATTATCATTGCACTGAAAACTACAAAACTGAGATAATCAAAGAGAATAGCCAAAGTAGACAATCATGACTCAAACACCAGATCAGCAACATATCTGATTTTCTAGTCACGTCCACAACCCAAGCACCAAAGTCTAGAAAACCATCAAATCATACCACAAGAATGCTGAAAGAGAAACATACCAACACTCCCATGCAGAGAAGACAACACTCCTCAAGACTAGTCGAATTGCAGCTATCTCATCTAGTCACACCCCAAAAACTAGGATCTAGAAAAAATAACAAACAGCAGTTCCACAAAACACAAGTTTTTCTTGACTATGCAAAACCTGCAAAAAACCACAGTGTTTCCAAAACACCCACGCACCTCCATATTCACTACTCATCTAGAAAACTCACGAGTCTACCACAACCATCACAGTAAACCAGAACAATGAAAGAACAAGATAATGCATCATAGATTTTTTAGGAAAATCTACACAAAACCCTCAGAGCCAAAGACATGAATCTGAACCATGCAAGTGCAAGAAAGAGGCACACAGGAACAATAGGTCCATTCAGACCAGTTCCAATGCCAGAGTCATGCACAAGCACAAGGAAGAGATAGGCTATCCAGAAGTTGTAGACCACCAAGGTCACCTCATAGCCTCCATGCAATTAGAGCACTAAAGAAAATGCCTTCAGTGCTAAGTCATAAACACCCAGCACAAGCACAACAATCCATAGCTGAATAATGACACAAGCTAGTCCATACCACCAAGGAGTCTCTCACACCGACACCTGGTATGAACACCACACTTTGCTACATCACAACCATGAACACATCTCATACCCTTTGCATCAGGAACAATGTTACCAGTCAGGAGCTCCAGATCATTTGCCACAACATGATGCACTCCATACTTTTCCAGCACCTTTCAAACTATATGTTGAATCAACAAAGCACACACTTCCACTCATCGAGGACCAATCACCAACTGATCTCTCCAGACTTACTCAAGCTTGCCAGGCTAAGAAATCACCATAGGAGAAAACGCAGAACTTCAGCAACAGGAGAAGGCTTTGATACCACTTGCTGGTATCATCAAGCGATGACCTCCCTTAAACATGCTCTGATACCACTTGCTGGTATCACGAGCAACAAGCTACCAGCTCTGATACCACTTGCTGGGGATATGGATTCGGTCTATCATCAAGATAGGCATCTAAGACAGTAGTGCCTTAGTGATTTCAATTCAAAATCACAACAAAGACACAACCAACTATGCTATAAAGTGGAAACAAGCACAGTTGATCCCCCATTGATCCTCTGAGAGAAATGAATGCAACAAGAAACAGATTCAACATAACCAGATACCATGAAAGATAAAAAGTAGACACAATGATATACATGGGGAAAACTCTTTCAGGTAAAAAACCCCACACTCCAAAATTTTGAGCCATTGTATTATTCAGCAACAAAACCAGTTACAATACAATATCAGGCTCAAAACCAATACAGGAGTTACATCTTGTTCTACTGGAGAAGTAACAGGTACTTGCAAGATTCCTTTCAGCTCCTTAGATGACTGTCATGGCCAGCCTCATGGACAGCAAAGTCATTCGGCCTCCAATGATTCCCATGCCCAGTTCGAGAGATAGAGTGTTCATAGTTACATTGCCTAAGCAAACTACTCGAACACCCTCTCCATCTCTCATCAAAAACCCTTCATGCCTTCAGCTCTCAAACCTACAAGTCCAACATCTGCAATCTCGCACCATGCAACATGCATTATGCTTGCAGCCCCATGCTGATGCATTCACATGCCCGCACATCCTGCTCACAGTCTCATGGTCATGCATCCAGCTCCCACATCTCGCGCTTGCTCTGCAACCCATGACTCTTGTAGACTCGTCAAACTTCAAACTTGGCATATTGCTTATAAGAAATAATACATCTCTCATCCAATAAGTAACCCACTCAACAAGAGCAAAGAAGACCATCCACAATTCACGCATCTGGTCGGATCTGATAGATCTCCCTGCAACGAGCCGCCCAGGCATTCAATGCCAAACCTAACACTGCCGGAGTCGAAGTCGGAACAAGAGTCGAAATAGGACTCCACCAAAAAAGCACACTGCCAGAGTCGGAGTCGGAACAAAAGTCGAAATAGGACTCCATCGAAAAAGCACACTTCCGGAGACAGAGTCAAAATAGGAGTCGAAACAGAACTCCACCGAAAAACACACTGTCGAAGTCGAAGTCAGAGACGGAGACGGAACTGGAGTCAAAACATGACTCCACTGAAATTACAGGTTCAGGAACCAATTTGGTTCTACGTATGCCCGCGGCAAAGAGGAACATATCAGGAATAGGATTGACTGGGTAAAGTCAACCCAGGTCAAACCAAGACGAGAGCATAAAAGATCAAACTCGAAGTCGGATCTTCACCAAAAGTCCAAGATCAGGAACCAATCCGGTTCCGGTTCCACCTCCACCAACTGCAAGGAACAACAATCCAAAACTTGGACAAAATGGAGGAAAACTCCTTGAGGAGAATCCAAACATCCAGAGGAACTAGATCACAAAAGCAGAAGGTGGACCCAGAGTCGGAACAGGAACAAAAATAGGAACATGGCAAACAGACATTGCCAACTTCCAAAACTAGTTCCGCCTCCGCCAGAACCTGGGAAGAGAAACAAACTGTCGGAGCCGGAGCCAGAGCCGGATAAAAACCCAGAACATGACAAAAGGAACAATGTCAACTTCCAATTTGGTTTCGCCTCCACCAGAACAAACCTTGAAGATCCAACAAAGCAGGGAGCGGAGCAGGAGATGGAACGGGAACAAACCCGGAACAAGGCAAACGGAACAATGTCAACTTCCAATCCGGTTCTGCCCTCGCCGGAACAAAAATTTTTCGCCAAGACAAACAAGAGAATTCGCCTAAGTCTTCAAAGGGGGTAAGTAGAAAGTTGAGGCATAAATCGCAACACTAATACCATGAGTAATATAATTGTAGAGGGATCATATGCACACACATTTTTATAGAAGGTCTCCTAGGAAGGACATGGCTTCATGGGAAAATAATTGAGTTTGACATACATATCAAGTGAGTCAATAATTGGGGACCTATTAGCTTAAATGTCTAGGTTATTTTGACTTAAAATGTCTATTTGGTCTTCAACTTAGCCATCCAAGATGCAATAAACCTAGTTCAATTATATTTCGAATAATCTTGAAAATTTTCAAGGCTCCATTTGGATAGCTTCATTGTTCAAAAATATTCTACTCCAATCTTGTTTAATGTAATTGCTCCTTTGGAGAATGAAATATCAAAATGGTCTTCTTCTTGCATCTAATCCCATATTTATAATCAACCACATCTAGAGAGAACATCTAACTCTTACACCTACATCCCTCTCGTGACACTTGTCATAAGCTAAGCACTCAATCCATGTCCTCACTCTCACTCAATCCTATCCATTATTTATACATGGAATCTTGACCCTTCATTTGCACCATCAAGAATCTATAAATGAAGGGATTTTCTCTCATTTTTATTATCTCTTCATATCCTTGCTACATGTCCTATTTTCTAATCATCTTCTACTATCATACCCTTATGTTGTCTTATATTCTATCCAATACAACATCATCTTACCATTATGGTACTATTCTAAGGAACCAAATTCAACCTAACAACAACATCAAAAGAGAAAATGAAGTGGAGCATTGGGTGTACTTTACCTTAGTTCAGTCCTTGGAGCAAGGTAATTTGAGTTTTAAAAAGGTTCTAGTTAATAATTTATCTTTATGTTTTTCCTCATTTGGTTTTATTTCTCTTTACTAATGATAAAATAGCACAAAATTTTATGTTTGAGAATATACTCTTGACATCAAAGAGTGTATGTATACATGATTTGAGATCATTCATAAATATTATTCATCAAAATAAATAAATAAAGGAACAATTTTTAGAAAGAGGAACAACTTGAAGATACCTACATGTGCACAAAATGCCACATTCTCTTTATTATTGAGATGGGAATAAACTATCAAAGGCATAATTTGTACGGTAATCAAATATTCAATCAGTTCTAATAAGCACCAATTAAGGCCAAAATATGTCTATTTATTTCTCTCTTTCGAAAAATATTCTCTCAATTGAATTCATATATCTCATTTTATAATAATATGATCCTTACCTACTTGATAGTACATAATTTATAAAAATGTATTAGTTGTTGTTTATTTAGAGAAATTATAGTTAAATACAAATTAAAATAGGATATCATCAACCTTTAAGATGCATGAGATCTCAATCCTACATAAAATGAGTTACTAAACTTGTTTAAGCCATGTGCATTGGGATTCATGACTTAACTACTACATCTCCAAGGAATGGGATGATGAGATTTGTCTCATATGTAAAATTTCCTAATAACCTATTGACTCATTAGTTGATAGGCTATTTTGTTTCAAGTTTATCTTGGGATTCTCATCAGCCCAACCATGAACTAGATTTGGTGATGTTGGAGATGTCCCAACCGGTGAGGATTTTCCCGAGTTTTTTTTGTTGATGTCAATCTTGATAATTACGTGGGTTGGTGGTGGTGGTGTTGGTGTACTCGATACTTGGAAGATGAATGGAAAGTGTTTTCTCACAGGATTGTTAATGTGCCTAGTTGTTGTTGTACGATGGTAGTGGACAAAATAAATGCAGACAAATGAAGTAAATGAAATATTGAGTGTTGAAGTGTGGGAAATTATACTTTGATTAAGTTGTATTGTCGAAACAACCATTGTGGTGTTGGTTTTATATTAGAGTGGAGGGTTTTGAAACTATTGTTCTCCACAATCTGTAACTCATTTTACATGGGTTTTTGGCATAAATGATTTATTTGTTGTTTATGTTAAAACTTTCATTCTCTAGAATCTGTAATTCATTTTACATGGGTGTTCTAGTGTGGGAAAGTATAGTCTAAAATGTGCCAAAAATTATGTCAATTAATTCGCATTTTTTAAAGAGAAATTATGGTGTTGGTTTGATACCAAACTATTTTGAAAATTATCAACTTCATTTTCATGGTTCATCTGATAGGAGGCAATTGAAAAAATTGATGGATTTTGCTCCATTTTATAGCAGATTGGGGGGTTAAAACTGTCATCCTCCGCAATCTATAAATCATTTTACATGGGTGTTTTGAATACATGGTTTATTTATTATTTATGTGAAAGCAGTTGTTGTCTGAAATCTATAAGTCATTTTACTTAAGTGTGTGGCATTACGTTTTTGTATAGATGGAGAAATTCTAGTTAAATATTCTTTGTTTCCTCAAAAAAGTATGGTTAGGGTTAGTAATTTTTTCATACCTCATTTATTGTTTGCAGTTATCACTATGCATCTCTGGCCTTATACCCATTACCATAGGAGCAATTGTAGCTAAACCTTGTTTCTTTCACCAAAAAATATTGTTAGGGTTAGTAATTTTATCATCATCCATTTATTTTTTTAGTTATCTATGTGCATCTGTTTGTTACACCCATTAACATAGGACCGATATATATATATATATATATATATATATATTAGTAATTTTATCATCCTCTATTTATTGTTTTAGTTATCTATGTGCATCTTTTCGTTACACCCATTAACATAGGACCAATTATAGATTAACATAGGATTGATTGCAGATTTATATTTATTTGTTTGAAGTTTTCAACGGGATTTTCATCAAGCGAGCCATGAATGAAATTTTTCATGTAGTAGCTCTTTTATAATTTCTCTATTTTTCTAAAATATTTAGTGCTAGAAAGTGTACCTCAAATTTTATCGATTAATTTTATGGCGTTATAAGGATTTTGTCATGCTTCGTTTATTGATTTAGCTATTTTTGTGCATCTCTACAAGCTCTCTACACACATTTACAACCTTCATCAATTGGCCCCTACCCTTTGAATGAAATCACCAAAATCATATCACTAAGGTGAAAGAGAATTATTCCTGCACTAAGTGCTCCTAGGGTGAAAAACCCTAGGAGCCTATTTGGGGAATCCTCTTTCCCTTGTTTGCATATCTTTTTGGTGGTTCAATAAGCTACTTGGTGATGCCATTTTTACCTTTCTTGAATATCTTTTCCACTAGGATATCAAACACACAAGCTTGCTAATTTGTCATCAATGACTAATAAAACAATAAATTTTACCTTTTATTATTGCCATATTCACAAAGTTGTGCCAAGATGACACCTATCCCATAAAGGATCCTTATATTTTCCTCTTTTTATTTTAGTTGGGCCCATGTGCTAATGGCTTAACATTTTCATGAGTGACACAACATTTTGGATGTGTGAGTCCTTGCATTTTATTTTGTTGTGACATGATGACAAACAGATCCCTTTACCCATGACATAGCAATATATTTAATAAGAAACATAGGCCCTATTAAAATCAACACAGATTCTCTAGCCAATAGTGCAATAGTATGAATATTGTTAGGAAAAGGTGCATTGTCCACCTTGCATAATGTTCTAATATAATTTAATAGTATATTTAGTGCACCTAGGGGATCTAGGGATGTGTGCATCACATGCGAACAACATTATTGGGGCCATTTTATGTGTTGTGTGTAGCACTGGAATAAATATTTAATGTAGGGTTGCACATTGGGAACATATTTAATATTGGAAAAATTTAATACCAAAAAGTAAATGTGGGGGTTAATTATTTCGTAAGCTCATGGTACTAGTCACATGGTTTTACGTAATACCACTTAGTGGCTTTGTGCAAGGTTATGTTTGTAAAATAAATCACATGGATAGCTATCTAAGGTTCACTAACTGGATAGTTTGGCTAAGGGGTTGAGATAGTATCTTGTTTGCATTTGTGAGGTTTGAAACATACCATGGGATGTCTAGTTACATGCTTGTTCACATGGAATTATTGTAGAGAGCTTTTGTTTCAAAATATTTCATGCAGAACTTTGAAGGTGTAATGTAAGAATTTTATTGCTAAATAATGCATGAATGATGAATTCTTTTGGAGGTTGGGTTTTTCCTTTTGAGGGTTTTTCGAGGGTATATTCTATGTCATCTTTGATGGTATGCTTTCTATTATTTTGCATATAGTTCTCTATTTAGATTATGTGGAAATTTTCTTGGGTGCTTGCATGATTATTTTCATTTTGTATCATAGCCATGGTTGTGGTTTGTATAAACCTCATGTGATCAAATTTGGCACATAGTTCAATCTAGGGATTATAGGTGAAGAATGAATAAATTGCAAGGTATGAGGGTTTTGTGTAGGTTGTATTTTTGTAAATATGTTATTTTTTTTGTACCAAATATTGAATGTTGGGTTTAATGGTTTTGTAATATCATGGTATTAGTTGCATGTTTTTATGTAATACCACTTAGTGGTTTTGTGCAAGCTTATGTCCATAAAATCAAGCACATGGGTGGTTATCTAAGGTTTGGTTATTAGATACTTTGGGAAAAGGGTTGAGAGAATCTCTTGTCTTTATTTGTGAGGTTTGAAGTGTGACATGAGATGTGTTGTTACATGATTTTTCACATGGATTTCTTGTAGAGGTTTTGTGTTTTAGAATTTTTCATGGAGAACTTTGAAGAAGTATTATAGTTATTTCATTGCTAAATAATACATGAGTGATGTATGCTTTTGGAGGCTAGGTATTTTTCCCTCTTCAGTGTTTTACCAAGTTATATCTTGTGTCATATTTTATGGTATGTTGTCTATTCTTTTGAATGTGGATTCTAAATACTTGTTTGTATGTATTTCTCTATTTGGGTTAGGTGGAAATTGTCTTGGTTGTATGCATATTTCCTTTCTAATATTTAAAAAAAATCCTTATGTTATGACTCATATAGGTTCCTAGAAAACATTAGTAACTTTATATGTTAAGAATGATGGTCCCCAACGATCATTAAACTATATATTGTATAGGATTTAATTTGCACCCCTTTCACTTACCCTCACCCTAGAAAATCAAATTTGAAGGTAAAATTCCACATCACCCAACTACCTTGCTTCCACTTGGAATTTGCATGTTGTGTGAGTGAGAGAATAATTTTTAGTGATGCACATGTGGTGCATGGATGTTTGTACGACACATTTTTTTCCCTGGTGGATTCCTACATCTAAATTTGGAAAAGACATTTTACTCCCGATTGGGGATGAATTGTAATGTCTCTCTTTGAGAAACCAACCTAAAAATACTTTATTCTTCCTCATTATTCCTTCAAATTCATTCCATTCTCCATTTATTTGATCTCTAGAAGCTCTCTACATGCATTCTCAAGCAATCTCTTAGCATTTTCTAGCATTCACTTCACTCTCAAGGGACACTTTGACACTCCATTGTAGTAGCAACACTCTGTCAACTCCACATAGAAAGTGTGAAGAAAGCCATAGTAGTGTGGGCTTGGAGTCTTGTGAGACCTTCCTTCATCCTAGTTGAGGCTATGGTGACCTTGCCAAATCCATATTCTCCTACATTGGCTAGTAAGCTTTTGCGTGGAGGTGGTAACATTTCGCTCCTCTCCTTTGTGATTTGGTTGAGTAGCATTATACTGTTTTGTAGTGTCTTACTCTCTTCTTTCCTTTATCACATCTTTCTAATTTTTTTCTTTCTGGTTGTTCATGGAGGTGAAGACACTAAAACGGGGGTCTGACTGAGGTAGACCCCTATGTATCCCCAACAACTTTCCCTCTTTCTTTTGTGTAGGTGAATGAACATTTCGAGCTAGCTGACAAGCAAGTATTTTTGTGAGATCATGTTAACCACCCTAGCCTTTATTTACTTACTCTATCATCTTCATTTGTACTTTCTAGTTCCTATCATTCTATTTTTTCATTTAAGAATAACCAAGTAGGTTGTTAGTTCAATTTTAGGTAGTTTATATTGTATTTCCTATTTTATGGTCATACAAACACCAACATGCTAGAGAGGTGCAAGTGTGTCACATTGTCATCTTAGAACTACACTACCATCCTCACCTAGCTTAAAATTGGATTTCACATCTGAAGATTGAAAAAAGTACTTTATAGCATTCATCATTCGCGAATCGTATCCAAAACACATCGTTAGAGTGAGGTAAGTTAGGGAATCCCTCTGCTCTTGGTTCTTCGTGGCCTATTTCCTTGATGTGGTTGTCCCCCTCTCTTACATTTTTGGTGAACCTAATGTGAACAACATCTATCCATTTGTTTGTGTTGAGACTTTTCCTATGTACCTCATGAGTGGTATAACTTTGGGTGTTGTGGAGGTTTTTGAGCATCACAACCCGGTCAACAAATTTTGGGTGAATTTTCAAGAGAAGTGTCCAATGCCTTCCAATGGAGAAGCTGAAGGTTAGGTGCTCTAGATTTTCCCCTATTTTTCCAACTAGTTTAACTAATGAGTTTAATATTAGCTTCCCTACGAACTATGCCAACAGGATGGGTTTTATGGAAGAAACCACTTAGGTACCTACTCCTCCAGCATCACCTATGCCCTTATCCATATATGAATATGATGTTGTATTTTTTCCCATTGAAAGCCTCATGGAATTAGATAATAGATTTCCAAACCTTTTGAATCACTTAGAGAAGGTACCGATAATGGAAAGAGTCACTAGGCATGAAAGTGAGGTGTGACAATTCTAGGGAGAGATTGACTGAGTGTACAATTTCTACATGGCCTCATTGATCTAACTTAAGATTATGTCCCTGTGTATAGGCCTAGATTAGGTACCACTCAATAATAAGTGCTCAATACCTATGAAATACAATTAGGTGTTTTGATGCCCACAAAATCCATGTGCATGACTGAATCAAGGCTCCCGATTAGTGTCTCATGTACTCCTCAAGATTCCTGCACTCTCAAGGTGAAAAAACACCCCTTGGGTTTAATTTCATTCCTCCCACTACTCTTGGAGGTAGAGACTCGAGTAGAATGAGTGGCAGTGGATTTGGCAGTGGAGGTGGCTTCGATGGAGGCCCTATTCACAATGGTGGCTCCAATAGAGGCCATAGAGTTGGTTTCAATGGTGGTTCTAGAAGTTCCACTAGTCCTATGTCTTCTAATGAACATGTTCTGAATGCCATGCTTCATAACATGGGTCGCATGTAGAACCAACTAGTGAATCTCTCCCAGGCATCTGCCCAATCTGCCTTTCAACCCTTCTTTTGATATAGCTCATTGTCGATGACAATCCTAAATGTGCCCTTCCTATAACGAATGGAGATTCCAAAATTCAAAAAGTATGGCAAGAAGGCAACCCATAAATGCATGTGTCTACCTTTAACACCATGTGCACAAACTTCTTCTATCACAATGCATTGATGGAAAAATTATACCCCCAATCTTATAAGGATACAACATTCAAATGACATTGTTTCTTACTCAATAATTTGATCTTCTCATTTGATCAAATTGTGAATGATTTTCTCCGTTAGTTCTTGAACCATCCAAAATATAGTTCTAAACTAGGGAAAAAGGATTCCCTCTACTAGGCCCTAAGGGATTTACTCTCTAGGAGCACTTGATGTGTGAGAATAAAACTCTTGCCTCTAGGTGGTTACTGGATTTTTGATAGTTGCATTCAAAGGGAGGGGCTGATTGATTAAGGTTGTGATATATGTGTATATTGTGGATAAAAAATGAACATAAAATGATACTAACCTAAATGTATGCAATGTAAACAAAGTAAATATAAAATAATGCAAGCTACTCTAAAATTACCTAAATAAATGTATTATGGAAAATAAAAGAGGACGACAGAAGGTGTGCACCTGGAAATGTGATTTTCTAGATGAGTGGCCTCAGAATATTCTTGAAAGTGTCTGAAATGAGCTGAAGGACACTTACGCAAAGTTGGGTGACCTAGTTCAATTGTCAGGAAAAATTTTTGAATGAAGTTTCGGGGAAAAGGGTACCCAAAAATAAAGAAACCATTTTCCGAGCTTAGCATAGGGACAAGGTCACCAATAGGGCGACCTAGTCATCTTATTGCTTTTCGAGGATTTAGGGTTTGATTATGTGGATCCCTGTAGGTGTTTCCTTCTTCTGCGGCAACTCATGCCTTAAACTCTTGAAAGTGACCTGCAACATGTCTTCTTTCTCCTTATATAGTTTGATGCTTTGATGTGACCTTAAGGGAAACTTTTACTTTCTCCAATACTTTGTACTTTGCCAAATCTGTATAAAAACCTGCAAACACATGCAAAGACCAAGAGAATGTTGGGGTTAGGAAATAGGGGTTTTCCTAAGACATACCCCTTTGATGGTAACTCAAACCCAAATGAGATAAAACCAAAGAAAATTAAGATTGAATGATGAACTTAATAGGTATTCTTGCCAAACCTTTGTTGTTGATGGTTTGCAACATGCAAGAGCAACTCCAATGGAGGTGGCTTGTGAAAACCTTGTGCTTGAATGCTTGCTTCTAAAGACTTGAGTGCTAGAGTACTTGTGAAGAGAATTAAAAAATGAGCTTGGGAGAGTAAGAGAGGCAAAATGAAGTTGAAAACCCTTATACATGTAAACCTCTAATTTTCCTAAAATGTAACATGATAAGCTGACATTAGAGTTAAGGAGGCACGATTCCCATTAAATTTTATTTGAAATTTGAAATTTATGTTAAAAGGGACTAGGTCGCCCAATGTGGCAATGTAGTTCAATTAGGCAATTTCAAGTGGTGGTTTGGAATTAATTTGTGTTTAATGAATTTTATCAACTATGCCTCCCGAAACACACTTAAGTTGGGACAAAAAGTACATTAAGGGGACAAATTAGCATAGGAAAAGGGTTAATCTAGGGGTGATAAGCCTATATAACTATGAAAATGCACTAAACGCTTTACAACACTTTGTCATAAGGTTTGCAACGATGTTAGAAGGTGTTTTTTCGGTGAATTATGTTGAAAGGGTCTTAGAAAAGTGAGGAAACGTGTTACAACACTTCACAACAACTTAGTAAAACATCATTAGGTTATTGTTGAATTGCAAGCTTACAGGGCTGAATCGAGGTAAAAAAAATTCAAGATCCAATGGAAAAGGCCAAAATGAGTGAAAAAGTGCCAAGGTGTACACTTTTTAGCGACATAGCTCTAAGACAATATTAGACCAAAGATGGCCTTTTTCATATCTCATCTTATGCAAGAAATGGGATTTAATGAAAAGATAATTGATTTCATTGCACGATATCAAGCATTATTTTCAAAAATCTCATACCCGTTGCCTGATTTTGATGTGCAGAATTTATTCATAGGAAACCTGCCAAGACCTTGGTAGTAGAAGTTCACCCTTATGAACTATCCTTCTTCCGCACATTTGTGTGTGGAATTATGAGAATATTAGCAGATGGTAGTTCAATTTAGGGTATCCTCCACATGCTCCCATCTAGAAAATAAATCCTTTGTATCAATATTTGGGAAAGGTAAGGTTGTCTCAAATATTGTAGCCGCTATGAATGATAACAACCTTAGATGCAACAAAAATTTCACAAATTTAGAAAAATATTATTCTTCCATCTTCCAGAGATTGCTGAAGGATAAAATCATAAATTTTTAGAATCCTAGATATCTCAAGGAACCTTACCCTCATTGGTATGATGCAAGTACATTTTTTCAATACCATCGAGTTAATAGACACAATACCAAACTTTGTATGCACCTACGTCATAACATACAGAACCACATCGAGGATAGTACTATTCATTTCGATGGAAATAAAAAAAATGAAAACAAATCAGTGAAAAAAGTGAATAGTAAGTTGCAAATATACATAGACCCATTTCTTTCACATTGTGCCAACATGATTATAGATCCCTCTAATTCTACCACTCAACCTAAGGCATAAATTAACATGGTCATGATTATTCCTATGACCTAGCCTATGACCAAATCGCCGAACATGACATTCACCTCACAGGAAATGCCCTTGAACAATAATCCCTCTCCCCTCTACATTACTACTTACCTCAATGGAAACATTGTGACGGGGGTCTTAGTTGATCCCATGAGTCAAGTGAATGTCATTATAAAAGAAACAATGTTGCTAAATTCATTACAGAGCGAGTAGTTTGAAAAAATGAAGTCTACCATCCGCACGCATGATGGTTTTTATCTCAAACCATATGGATTGATAACCATGTTCATCCTAGTTGCACCTAGGGCCATTGATAGAGTCTTCGATGCTATTTTGAAGTCATGTTTTTTCAGGCTGAAGCTAGGCATACCTTTGCTAGATTCCATGAATGGAATTTCCTTCGTCATTCACACATTTTTAAAATTCTACCATGAGGATTATGTGCACGTGGTGCATGACATTGGATACCAACCATTGGTATCTCATGGGGGTTACTCATTGGATTATTTTTGGCCCAACCTAATTAGTCCACTCCCTCCAAGAACAAAACTACTTTACAAGAACTATGTGAAGTATAAGACTAGGGGCAAGGGACAACCAAATTTGACCATTCCAATGGTGTAGCAACAAATTGCATCCTTTTCTCAAAATGGAAAGGAGAAGCCTGCCCATCCTCTAGGTGCTTCTTTGACTCTTCATTTTAAAGAATATTGTTTGAGGAATAATCTTGGCTTTTAACTAAAAATTTCAGTGGTACCAGCTTGGCAAAAACCCAAGATATGGATATCTAAGATTCCTACTACACCTCCTAGATCTTAGCCCTACTTGTATTGTAGAAGAAAGGGTCCCTGCAATGAATCCTCTATGTCTGGACCTTGGTAGCCTCCCACTATTTTTTCTCCAAACAAATTAAATGGGAAGAGGCCCACTACCGTGGCACTAGAGCCAACTATCCCTGTTATTTCCCAATCTACTCCTCCTACTCCTATTCAGTGCATATTCCTCCACTGAAAATGGCTATAATGGACACCCCTATGGCTGATTATGAACCTTTTTTCCCTTCAAAATTCTCGGCCTCCAACTCAAAGAGTCACAAGAAACACCTTTTGCAGAAGCGCAACTATTGACCAAAGGATTGAGTAGCTGAGTATGCCTCTTTGTAGAGAATGGAAGTGGAGTCAACTGCCCCCATATCAAGGCCTCTTGTTGTTTCCCCCTCTCTCCTCCCCTATACTTCCATTCAATCTAGTTTAGTCACCCTTTTGGCTTCCGATGTGAGTACAAATGAACCTAACCCCCAAAAGGTGTAGGTTTTTATCACTCCTTTCGTAAATTCACCATTATTAATGTCCCTCATGAACATATCATCATTCCATAATCTCATGGATATGTCGAACACTTCAGTGCGATCTATCATGGTTTTCTCCTCCTTCTCCACACCTCTTGCCTCATATGTGGGGATCTCATGTCCCCTAATGGAGAAAAAGGTGGAGGTTGTCCCCTCTAGCAATGGAGGGTGTAAGAGGAGCTCACCTTCTCCAAAAGGTTCTCCCATGCTAGCTTGTTCCAGCCTATTGATGGAGCTAGCTCTAGTTTCTCCTGAGTTTGTCACCACTCTTGAGTCACTCAATGAGCCTAGTAGTGAATCTTGGGTGCTGCCCTCTCCACTTGTTGATGTATGACATGGAACTTTTATAAAGTTCATGTTTAACTCTCTAGATGAAGTATTGGCCTTGTGAGTTCTTTTCGCAAAATTTTTGACCATAGCTCCACAAGAGTTGAGTGAGGAAGACCTTGTAGGGGCTTCTTCCTTAACCCTTATTGTGGGATGATTGAAATCTCCTCCTCTTAACATTCCACCACTATAGGCTTGTCCCCCTTCCCCTTAGAATGATCTAGGATTGTCGTCCTTACCTTGTCATCCTTCCCCTTAATGAGTCTTAAGGGGAGGCCTCTTCTTTATCTTTAGAGTAGATGTGTGTGTGTTATAATGTGTTCCCTCATAGTTGTGCTATATGTTCCTAGATGACCCTTGTCACCCTTGTTGGTGCTTGGATACAAGTTTTATTTTTGTGTCGTGAACCTTCTTCTATTTGTATCATCATTCTTCCATGTTTCTATTTGATTTTCAGAAAAAATTGGGGACGATGTAAAGTGTTGGAGGCATTTAGGCTTCCCTTCCATGTTGACGCATTTTTTTACTTTTACTTTGTTTTCATGCATTCTTCATGATTTGGTGGGGATTTATTATCTTTCACATTGCACAATGGTTACCTATTATTTATAAAAATGCATGAGAAAATATGACCCCATGAAGCCAAATCCTCCTGTATCCTCTATTTGTGATTATTTTTGTTTTTATTTTCCTTATCTTTATCTCTTCTTTTCTTGAGTTGTCCCTTTTATGTGCGTCAACATCTCCAATTTTTTCAAAATGATTTTTTTTTGTGATGGTTCTTTTCTCAAAACTATTTGCTAACTTCTTCGATAAAATCACATTCTTAGCTTGGACCCCTAACAAAACATGTTTCCTTCATCATGGGTTCTCAAAGAAAGAACTTGAATACTTCCCTCTCAAGTGAGAATAACATTGACCTTCCCCTCACAAGGGGGAATTTTCTTCCTTTTTAATTCCTTGATGGGGTGAACATGTTTTGAAAGGATTCCTTGATGATGAATCGATCTCTTTTGGACTTTCAAACAACGCATCCCTTGAGTGGACCCCTCTTCATGTTAGGTTCTCAAGGGACCCCTTTAAAATCCTTCCAATTTTTTGATGGTTTGTGTAAGTGTCCACTTCATGGTCTACATGACTGTTTTGTTTTTCGTACTATGTTTTTATCTATAGATAGACATGTTGCTTCAAATGTAGGTGCAGCTATAAATTCAGTTTCCAACTTTGTGGAGTCCCCTTACATTTATAGGTTTCCTCCATGTGAAAGATTTTGGGGGATGCCTCCTTGCAAGTCTATGGTCTTGTAAGGTGCTTACATATCTAGGCTTCCTCCATGTGAGATATCTTGGGGGTCACCTTCTTGTAGGTCTGTATAGGCCTGTAAGGTGCTTGTTTCACTACGTTTCCTCCATGTGAGAGATCTTGGGGGATGCCTCCTCGTAGGTCTCTAATCTTGTAAGTTGCTTGCATCTCTGGGACTCCTCCATGTAAGAGATCTTGGGGTCCCCTTCTTACAAGTCTATGGGTGTGTAAGGATCTTGTCTCATTAGCTTTCCTCCGTGTAAGAGATATTGGGGGAAGCCTCCTTGCAGTTCTGCAAGCTTGTAAGGAGATTGCTTCATGGGGTTTCCTTCATGTGAGAGATCTTGGGGGTTACCTCCTTGCAGGTCTGTGAGCCTGTGAAACACTCTCATTCTACTATATTTTTCCATCATTGGTGTGATGTCCTCTGGTATACTTTTTGAAGCTTCATAGTTTTGTAGGGATATTGAGTCATTTGTTTGAAGTTCCTCAAGGACAGTACCTACGGATTCCTTCATCTTTCTTGTGCTTTCAAGCTCGCCAAATCGCGGTCTGCTTCCTCAATAGTTTAGTTATAAATTTCTTATCTTCTATCTCTTCGATCTACTTTACCGAAGCATTCATTAGTGTTCATGCTCGCTAAAGTGTTGAAAAAATATATAGGACAAAAAATTTCACCCTTTACGCAAATTACACTCTCATATATCCTCACCTCAGATAATCAAATCCGAATGTAAAATTCCACATCACCCAACTACCTTCCTTCCACTTGGCATCTTCCTATTGTGTCAATGAGAGAATATTTTTCTAGGATGCACATGCAGCGTGTGGATATCCATGCGACACACTGTCATCCCTGATGAATTATTGCATCTGAAGTTGATATAGGCATTACACTTTTAATTAGGGATGAATTGTAGCATCCCTCTTCAACCAATTGGATTGAAAAATCCTTATTCTTCCTTATTCTTCCTTTAAATTCATTCCATTCTCAATTCATTTGATCTCTAGAAGCTCTCTACACACATTCTCAAGCGATCTCTTAGCATTTTCAAACTTTCATGTCACTCTCAAGCAACAATTTGACAATCCATTACAACAACAACACTCCATCAACTTTACATAGCAAGTGTCAAGAAAACCATAGCAATGTGCACTTGGAGTCTTTGAAGACCTCCCTTCATCATAGTTTAGGTTGTGGTGACCTTGCCAAGTCCATATTAACCTCCACTGGCTAGTGAGATTTTGCATGGAGGTGGTAATGTTTCACTCATACTCTCCTTTGTAATTTGGTTGAGTAGAATTGTACTTTTTGGTAGTGCTTTTACTCTCTTCTTTCCTTTATTGTATATTTGTACTATTTTTTTTTTCAGTTGTCTGTGGAGGTGGAGACACCAAAACAAGGGTCTAACTAAGGCAGAGCCCTATACAGCCCCAAAAATTTTCCTTCTCGCTTGTGTTTAGGTGAATGAACATGTGGAGCTAACTGGTGAACAAGAATTTCTATGAGATCATCTTCATCACCCTAGCCTTTATTTATTTAATCTATCATTTTTGTTTGTAATTTTCACATCTTATCATTCTATTTTATTTGTTTAAGAATAACCGACAAGGCTGCTAGATCATTTTTAGGTAGTTTATATTTTACTTCCTATTTTATGGTTGTACAAATACTAGCACACTAGAGAGATTTCGATGCATCATGCTATCATCCCAAAACTACACTGTCATACTTGAACAAAGAGTTGTCTAAGGTATAGTATTGACTCCAAAAACTAGTTTTCCTAACCTAAAATTGGAGTTTGGGACTGAAGAGTGACATAAGTACTCTATAGTGCTCATCATTCTTGACCCCTATCTGAAATGCCCCTTTAGAGTGAGGTAAGTTAGGATATCCCTTCACTCTCAACTCTCCAAGAATTACAACCTTGATGTGGTTGGTCCCCCTCTCTTGCATATATATTTTAGCCAATTATGCATTTTTTAGACCTATTAAGATTCACAAGTTTTAAATGTTGTGAAATAATAACATGTGGCATCCTTGCTTCTCAAATTTGACAAGTTTCACCTTCTTAAAACAACTTGAATTTAAGAATTGTTACCCAATTTAATTGAAAAGAATAATTAGAGTGAAGCTTTACAATTCTTGAAAACTTGAAGGGGATATTTTCTTGCAAAGAAGAACCTAAAATCAAGATTTAGAAAAAAAAATGTTACAAGAGAAACCTAAAGAGCTACATCCTCTTTAATGTATTAAATTCTCTATCTAGATAAATGATCTCTTTATGAGACATAGATTATAATTTTTCGTAAACATCTTCATTTGATAAGTTCAAGCTAAGCTAGGGTCTAAAGGACTCCTTCAATTTTATTGATAGTTGGCATTGGACTTTATATTTGAAAGAATTCCTAGTCATATTGTTTGTTTTCCAATATCACCTTCATCTCTTCATCATTCAAAATGATATGGTTATTTATAAATGGAGAGGGGAGTCTTAGTGAAATCAGTTGTTTAATCCATCCTTTCATTTCTATCACAACTTTCTCAAGAGTTCCTAGTTGAGATTTGCACTTAAAAGTAGTTTTATTTTGGCTCAAGAGATGATTAACTTTAACAAAAAAAATTCTTCTAAAATTAATTCTATTAGAGACAATATTTTTTATGATGCATTATATATTTTTCAACCAATATTTGGGCTTGAGATAATTTCAAATTCAATATTGGCGTAGTTTGGTCTACCTCAATTTTTGTCTAAGTACTCAACCTTTTAACATCTGATATAATTTAAGGGATGGTTGTAGATTTACTACATTTGATGTAATCTTGCACCAATACAACAATTAAATTTGCTTCACCATTGAGATTACTCCTATTGTTAGGTGACTCTTAGTTACGTCTCCTTGTAGTTACGCTATTTTTTTATTTTTAATTTGTAATTGCTTCTAGATTTACTTCATTAAATCTATCATTTTATTGAGCTTTTGGTATAACTAATTTATTTTAGAAACTCTATTATTTTATTGTTCCCATTTCTTCTTATTGTATTGTTGGTAAGAATCCAAGGTCAATTTTTCTTTGCTAAGTTATGTTTACAATGCTACTCTCTTTGAGTATTCTACTTGGAGATCCTTAATGGAATATTTTGTGCAACTCTAAATTTTATATCTCAAATTCTTGTTCTTGAGATCTTACCTTTCCCTACAACTCATTTTCCATGTCATTCATGTGAGACAACTTATAATCACTATTTATTTCTCTTATGATCTTTATAAATTCTAATGTAACAAAACTTTGGTCCTCCTCCATCACCTTCACAAGTTATCTTATGGAAAGTCTAAGCAATATTACATTAAAATACATGGAATAAGTAGCATTCTAGTCATATTTTCTCTTAAGGATAATCCATTATAGGATTCATTTTCACAAGAATCGATAATTACTAAGAGTGGTTTCATAGAGATCTCATGTAGGGCCTTACTGGAGATTTTCCCTCTTTCTATCTCCTTTCTTTGATTCCTTGTGGAAACATATAAATTATGCTAATTGTTTACTTAGTAGGTATTTTTACAGTCTCATAAGGTAATATGGATGGCATTATGAATATAGATGGTGATAATGGAGGAAGGATCTATGAGAACATGTGTGGTAAAATAGTTAAAGGTGTTGGAAAAGGAATCTACGTACTTTTGAAGGGTTTTAGGAATGAAAATTAAGTTGGTGGATTTATGAGGAAAGTGGTGGGAATTCAATGAATATTAGTGATGGGTGATGGAATAGAAAATGGAATAACTGACTACGAAGTACAAGAGGTTAGAAAAATAATTACCTACATTATTTCTATGGAAGATAGTACTTGTCCTATTTTAGAGGTCTACATCTCAATATATTCTCCATTAGAATTCATTTGAAGCCTAAGCTTCATTTTATTCCCTATAGCTTTTTCTATTGAAGAGGGACTAACCTCTTCTTCCCCAAGAGACATTATGGGAATCTTCTCTTGTGTGACTTATTGAGCTTGTGTTGTCTCTCTTCTAGGCCCCCTAAGTGTCAAAGCTAGATAGACCAAATGAGTTTGAACCTGAGATCTTTAACCCTCCACCTGATGTACTAGGAGGGGCTATTTTCCATGAATAAGATAAAGATAAAAAACCTATTTCATACAATCACTCTCTTCTACCTCATGTGCTATTTTAATTTTTTCCTAGATTCTCTTTCTCCTTCTAGTTTAGGAATTTCCTGAATATTTATGTTACTCATATCATATGGTGAGGATATTTTATCACTCTCTTCATCTTTTCCCAAGTTTCGTCTATGCTTACCTATTAATAGTACATCTATAGCTCCACAATTTATTACCTATATTTCAATAGGCTTTACTTGTTTATCCACTCTAATTATTTTTTAAGAGCTCTCCTAAAACCATGAGTAATATAATTGTAGAGGGATCATATGCACACACATTTTTATAGAAGGTCTCCTAGGAAGGACATGGCTTTATGGGAAAATCATTGAGTTTGACATACATATCAAGTGAGTCAATAATTGGGGACCTCTTAGCTTAAATGTCTAGGTTATTTTGACTTAAAATGTCTATTTGGTCTTCAACTTAGCCATCCAAGATGCAATAAACCTAGTTCAATTATGTTTCGAATAATCTTGAAAATTTTCAAGGCTCCATTTGGATAGCTTCATTGTTCAAAAATATTCTACTCCAATATTGTTTAATTTAATTGCTCGTTTGGAGAATGAAATATCAAAAAGGTCTTCTTCTTGAGTCTAATCCCATATTTATAATCAACCACATCTAGAGAGAATGCCTAATTCTTACAGCTTCATCCCTCTTGTGACACTTGTCGTAAGCTAAGCACTCAATCCATGTCCTCACTCTCACTCAATCCTATCCATAATTTATACACGGAATCTTGACCCTCCATTTTCACCATCAAGAATCTATAAATGAAGGGATTTTCTCTCATTTTTATTATCTCTTCATATCCTTGCTACATGTCCTATTTTCTAATCATCTTCTACTATCATATCCTTATGTTTTCTTATATTCTACCCAATACAACATCATCTTACCATTATGGTACTATTCTAAGGAACCAAATTCAACCTAACAACAACATCAAAAGAGAAAATCAAGTGGAGCATTGGGTGTACTTTACCTTAGTTTAGTCCTTGGAGCAAGGTAATTTGAGTTTTAAAAAGGTTCTCATTAATAATTTATCTTTATGTTTTTCCTCATTTGATTTAATTTCTCTTTACTAATGATAAAATGGCACAAAATTTTATGTTTGAGAATATACTCTTGACATGAAAGAGTGTATGTATACACCATTTGAGATCATTCATAAATATTATTGATCAAAATAAATAAATAAAGGAACAATTTTTAGAAAGAGGAACAACTTGAAGAAACCTACACATGCACAAAATGCCACATTCTCTTTATTATTGAGATGGGAATAAACTATCAAAGGCATAATTTGTACAGTTATCAAATATTCAATCAGTTCTAATAAGCACGAATTAAGTCCAAAATATGTCTATTTATTGCTCTCTTTCAAAAAATATTCTCTCAATTGAATTCATATATCTCCTTTTATAATAATATGATCCTTACCTACTTGATAGTACATAATTTATAAAAATGTATTAGTTGTTGTTTATTTAGGGAAATTATAGTTAAATACAAATTAAAATAGGATATCATCAACCTTTAAGATGCATGAGATCTCAATCCTACATAAAATGAGTTACTAAACTTGTTTAAGCCATGTGCATTGGGATTCATGACTTAACTACGACATCTCCAAGGAATGGGAGGATGACATTTGTCTCATATGTAAAATTTCCTAATAACCTATTGACTCATTAGTTGATAGGCTATTTTGTTTCAAGTTTATGTTGGGATTCTCATCAGCCCAACCGTGAATTGGATTTGCTGACGTTAGAGATGTCCCAACTGGTGAGGATTTGACCGAGTTTTTTTTGTTGATGTCAATCCTGATAATTACGTGGGTTGGCAGTGGTGGAGTTGGTGTACTCGATACTTGGAAGATGAATGGAAAGTGTTTTCTCACAGGATTGTTAATGTGCCTAGTTGTTGTTGTACAATGGAAGTGGATAAAATAAATTCAGACAAATGAATTAAATGCAATATTGAGTGTTGAAGTGTGGGAAATTATACTTTGATTAAGTTGTATTGTCCAAACAACCATTGTGGTGTTGGTTTTATATTAGAGTGGAGGGTTTTAAAACTATTGTTCTCCACAATTTGTAACTCATTTTACATGGCTTTTTGGCATAAATGATTTATATATTGTTTATGTTAAAACTTTCATTCTCTAGAATATGTAATTCATTTTACATGGGTGTTGTAGTATGGGAATGTATAGTCTAAAATGTGCTGAAAATTATGTTGATTAATTTGCATTTTTTAAAGAGAAATTATGGTGTTGGTTTCATACCAAACTATTCTAAAAATTATCGACTTCGTTTTCGTGGTTCATCTGATAGGAGGCTATTGAAAAAATTGATGGCTTTGGCTCCATTTTATAGCAGATTGGGGGATCTTAAAACTGTCATTCTCCGCAATCTATAAATAATTTTACTTGGTTGTTTTGAATACATGGTTTATTTATTATTTATGTGAAAGCAGTTGTTGTCTGAAATCTGTAAGTCATTTTACTTAAGTGTTTGGCATTACGTTTTTGTATGGATGGAGAAATTCTAGTTAAATATTCTTTCTTTCATCAAAAAAGTATGGTTAGGGTTAGTAATTTTTTGATACCTCATTTATTGTTTGTAGTTATCACTATGCATCTCTGGTCTTATACCCGTTACCATAGGAGAAATTGTAGCTAAACCTTGTTTCTTTCATCAAAAAATATGGTAAGGGTTAGTAATTTTATCATCATCCATTTATTTTTTTAGTTATCTATGTGCATCTTGTTGTTACACCCATTAACATAGGACCGATATATATATATATATATATATATATTAGTAATTTTATCATCCTCTATTTATATTTTTAGTTATCTCTGTGCATCTTTTCGTTACACCCATTAACATAGGATTTATTGTAGATATATATTTATTTGTTTGAATTTTTCAATGGGATTTTCATCAAGCGAGTCATGAATGGAATTTGTCATGTAGTAGCACTTTTATAATTTCTCTATTTTTCTAGAATATTTAGTGCTAGAAAGTGTACCTCAAATTTTATCAATTAATTTTATGTCGTTATAGACATTTTATCATCCTTCATTTATTGATTTAGCTATTTTTGTGCATCTTGTTGTTACACCCATTAACATAGGACCAATTGTAGATTAACATAGGAGTGATTGCACACACACACACACACACACACATGCACACACACATATATATATGGAGAGGGTTAGAATGAAAGCAGAGACATGTTGGAGATAAAATTAGTTTGGTGGGTGTTAGTTGTTATTCTTTCTAATTAGCCAATATGCTATTTTTTTTTAATTTTTCATCGGGTTTTTCATCAAGAATACCATGAATAGCATTTGTTGTGTAATTTCTCTTTTACAATTTCTCTATTTTTCTAGAATATTTAGTGCTAGGGAATGTAGCTCAAATTTTATTGATTAATTTTTTCGTGTTATAGGCATTTTGTACAGGTTATAGCTACTTATTGTCTTTACGAGTTTTATTTAATGTGGATTTGGTTCCAAAGAATGTAGCTCGAATTTTGAATTGACAATCCAAATCTTGTACAAACTTTTTGTCTTGTATGAATATGTTTAGTGTGGGTTTTCAATTATTTGTGATTTACGTCTGATAACTAAGTTTTTATCTAATAGTTATATTACAATTCCCCTATTTTGTCTTCTCTATAATATTTAGTGGAAAATTATGTAGTTTTAATTTTCAATTGAGAAGCCAAATATTACATAGAATTAGTTGATACACCTTGTCTAGATAGTGATAGAATTTTCAGTAAATAGGAATATGTTGTAAACTCAAATCTATACATGCATTTGACTTGAACTAGGTTCTTCAGTTTGAATATTCTTTGTAGGTAATTTAATATACATAGATGTCCATGTATCTAAACTTTTTTGGTCAAGGGAAATTGGAAAATACCTATAAGAAAAAAACTTAAAAATCATAGGAAAATGATGGATACTAGAAAACCCACATTAAATAGTACTTTAAAATATGGAGAATAGAACATTAACACTACAATATTGAACAGTTTAGTAAGGGGAACTGGAAAAAAAATATCATGAAGGATCATCTGTTATGGGGAAGTTCAAACATTTGAGAAAAAGAAAAGAATATCATGAAACATATTGGTATAAGATAGAAAGTGAAATTGGAAAAGAGCTATTAGGAAAACACTTAAGAAGTACAAGGGAATGATAGATGTTCAAAAACCCACATTAAATAGAATTTTAAAATATGGAGAATAGAAGAGGAAAACTATGATAATGAACAATTTGTTATGGGGAACTAAAAAAAATAATATCACGAAGAATAGTTTACAATGGGGAATTTGAAACAGATAAGAAAGAAAGAATATAATGAAACATATTGACATAAGACACTATCATCTGGTGTAATTAGTAAGCTCCACCCCTTACATAAATAGAGCCAAGCAGTTTGTTTCAAGGAGCTTCAATAAGATCAGGGAAAATAGAATATCATGCAACATATTGATGCAAGATTCGATCTATGTTCTTTGTTAATAAATATTGAAGACAAATAGAGAAATTATAGAAGAGGTGTTAAAATAGCAATTATTTGGTGCAAGTCATCTTACATGGGTATATTTAATGCCAATCAATGTAGCTCATGTTTACAATTAAGCCTATGGCATTATAATAATAATTTTATACATATTTTCAAGAGATTGTTGCATCATATAATTGTTGTCATGGCCTAAAGAAAATAGGTATTATCATAAAGATCTGGGTTTACATAATTGATTTCGCACATTGAAAAGATATTTGTATAAGTGTGGAGAAAAAAATAGTTCGCAAACTTGTATAAGTTGCTCTAATAGCTCTTTTATCTGTTCAACTTTATATTTTTATTTTGAGAAAAAAATAATATCATGAAATATATTGGTACAAGACAACAAGAAAAATTGGAAGAGAGTTATTAGGAAAACAATTAGCAATCACAAGAAAATGATAGATATTCTAGAACTTGGATTAAATAGAAGTTTGACATATGGATAACATAAGAGGTAAACTATGATAATGAATTTTTTGTTATGGTAAATTGAAAAAAAGAATATTGTGAAGAGCAACTTGTTGTGGGGAAGTTGATATAGATGAGGAACAATGAATATAATCAGAAATAATAATATAAGACGTACTGCCATCCCACATAATTAGCAAGCTCTATCCCTTACATAAATAGACTCGGGTAGTTTGTTTTAGTGAGCTTCAAGTGGATCAAGATAAAAGGAATATTATGAAACTTATTGATTCAAGAATATTATGTTCTTTGTTAATGAATATTGAAGAAAAATAGAGAAATCATATAAGATTTATTAGAATAAAAATTATTTTCTACAAAAAAGGAAGAATTCCCCTTCTACTAAGCCCTCAAATAAAAATGTTGGTCCTCAGATAACTCCTCTCAAAGTGTCTATGGTGAAGGACAAGATGAGGGATGAGCCCCATCTGGAAAAATTGGTAGCCTATTTGGAGAACTCTCTAGATGAAGACAATGTTGAACCTTCTGGAAAGGAGTTTTCCTCTACCTATTTCCACTCCATTGACAGAGAAAAAAGACCTAGTTCTCTCGTGGACCTGAATCCCAATGACCCATTTTTTAAATCGGAAAGGGATTTTTACGGTGATATCCTTTCTCTGGCCAAAAAGGGAGCTATCGAGAATTTTAAAATTATGAAATGGGATTTTCATGAAATTAAGGATCTCAATCTTAAAAACAGGGCTATCACCAACAAAATGGAAATCCTAGAAGCTAAAGTGGCTAAACAGAATTCGGATGGGGCCTTATAGACTGTGGATGAGAAGATGGTTATGGCTGATTACCTCCAAAAATAGGTTGACTTCATTAAAAATCTAAAGAAGGATGGCGAGAACCTAGAAAAATAAGTTGAAAAGATTAGGGAAACCTTGAAATAAACTATTGAACATAACCACATAATCGTTAAAAAAAAATCCACTATCTTAAGAGATTTGGTTGAAAAAATGGATAACACTCAGTAGGGTCTTCTAATTATGGATCTAGATGCTGAGAAGAACAAAAAAAAGGTGGAGGACTCAGACCCTTCAAAGAGAAGTAGAGCCAAAATGAAGAAAATACTAGATGCGATGCCTCTAGAGACCCAAGACCTTAAGATGGTGGCTCAGGATTTGGGGAACCTGGAAGCTGAAGTGGCTAAGACTTTAAGGTCTCTAGGTTAGGTTTGGCTGTGTTTTTTGTTGTTGTCAGTTTTTTTCTATCCTTTTGCTTGGTTTTTGCTGGTGGTTGCTATTTTTTCATGTAGATCTCTGTTGTTCTTGGGTTCTCTAATGTTCTATCTTTTTTGGGTTTGTAAACTTTGTGGTTTTGAGTACCTGTAAAACCCATTTTTTCCTCAATCAAAAACAATTATTTTCTACAAGTCATTTGACATGTCTATTTCGCATAAATGATTTGTCTATAATTTATAATGTTAAGTAATGTAGCTTGAATTTACAATTAAACTCGTGGTGTTATATACAATTTTGTAGAGATATTTGTATCATATAATTGTTGTCATGTCGTACAAAAAATAGGTATTGCCAGAAAGAACTAGGTTTAAATACCTAATTTGGTAAGTTGAAAAGATATCTATATAAGTGTGGAGAAATAAATAGTTTGGTGTTTGTTGAGTGTTATTTTAGTAGCTCTTTTATCTATTAAGCTTTATATTTTTAGCTGATAGGCTATTTGTTTGAAGTTCCCACTAGGATTAGCCTAGCTATGAATAGGATTTGTTGTCTAATAGCTCTTTTACAATTTCTCTATTTGGTTATAATATTTAGTGCTAGACAATGTAGCTCGATAGGAAAATAGATAAATTGTAAAAGAACTATTAGGAATACACATAGGAAGCACATGAAAATAACAGATGATAAAAAATTCAACATTAAAATATGGAGTACAAAAAAGGAAAACTAGGATAATGAAGAAATTGCTATAGGGAAAGAAAGACAAACAATACCATGAAGAACACTTTTTTATCACAAAATTCAAACAGTTAAGTAAAAAATAAAAAATTTATACATATTGATACAAGACATATAACTTGTTTCATATTTAAAAAAATACATATAGGGAAAAATATATATCCATATATACGGACCATGATCACTATGGTTCATTTGAGAATGCAACAGCGATTGATATATGCACATATATATCTAGGTAGTTGTGTATGCTATCTTCATTTGCATTTAGGTGGACTTTCATTTTAAAAGAGTTAAAAATAGCATATGTAAGTAGTATTTAGTTTCCAAGAAAATTGCTACAATAGAGCCATAGGATTAAATGATATAGCATTGAGATGTTGTTAATGACAAAGAATTTAATGGTGCAATATGTTCAACATGTTCATAAGAAATTTGTAAAGTTGATTGTACTTTCACAGTGAATGCTATTATTGGAATTGAATAGATTGGAAAACATTGAAAAAAGTGTCGACTGCATTTTCTTGGACCTGCATTCTTGATTTCCATTGGCTAGAATCATGAGAAGCCATTTCCCATTCTGCTTTTATGCTCAAAGGTGGGTAGGAGTCCCTATTTTTTTAAAAGTTCTTAAGTCAAAAACATGTTGGTTTGGATAAATCTCTCTTTGCTTATTGTTCATTTTTCTCACTGTGCAACTCTCACATAATGTCCATTTTTTCAACCTTTGGTGTAATAGTTATTAACATAGGAGGAATTGCAGATTAATAGGTCCTCCCCTCCAAATTTATGAGGAAAAAAAACATCTAGACTGAATTTTCCCTCAATTGAATAGCTAATAAGGTTACAAATTCAAACATTTTTTTCCCTATAGTAATACCTTGCTTTAGAGTAGACAATGTCCTATAGGAAACAAAAGGTTTGAATTCATACCCTTCCTCACTAATAAATTTATGGAAAATTGAATCTAGATGTTTTCTCTCTTCATAAATTTCAAGGGGAGGAGTTACATAGTGAGGAAAAAGTATGGTATACACATCTATTTAGATATATTAGTGTCTATATAAATAGATATATACATTTCTACAAATGGATATATATATTTGGTTATATGTGTATTTTAAATGTGTAGACAAAGGGGAAATTCAATGCATATATGTACTTAATCATTTATATTCTTATGGTTGTATGGCGTATTGCTTTGATAAGTTTGAGTAAAAGGAACAACTAGAAACATATAAAAATATCTACATATAGCTATATGTAGAAATATAGTAAAATAATCATAAAAATAAAATGGATACATATAAAAGCAACCTCAAAGGTAAACAAATGCTTATAGTCGTATATACATATGCATTTATCATTTTTATTCTTGTTGATGCCTTGGTGTTTCAATAGTATTAAAATTACATTTCTATTCTTGTTCTTGTGCCCTATGTTGTTTGACTAGTATTAGAAGTGGAATGGTTATAGATCAATACTTCTAAGCTATCTAGAAATTTCCATTGGGATGTTGCAATACATTAATGTTTTTTTTATTGTAAAATAGAGTTGTCAATTAGTTGACTCAAATTGTAACATTTTGTCCTTGCAAGAAAGTCCATATAGCTATGTCTATGGAAGCGGTATTTTTGGATGGGTCTCTAGATTTCTCCAATATTAATTTGTTGACATCTTCCATTATATCCATTGTGGATTCCGGCTCTGAGGGCATTGACCACTAGCCTTCATATCCTGATTCTGTAAGTATAAATTTCCTTTTTGTTATACTTGTTGCAAATTTGGTGTCATTGTTTCTAATCCCAGTTCGCTTTAAGGTGTACACACACATGGGTGAACCTGCCAAAGTATATAGATGTACAAGGAGATATGAATCAAAATTTTCCACCATACAAAAACATCCCTTTCATTTATATTTATATGTATATGTATGTATATATATGTATGTATATATATGTATATGTATATGTGTATGTATGTGTATATGTATATGTATATGTATATGTATATGTATGTATATGTATGTGTATGTGTATGTGTATGTGTATGTGTATGTGTATGTGTATGTGTATGTGTATATATGGATATTTATATTTATATGTATATGTATATGTATATATATGTATGTGTATGGGTAAGTGCACCAATCTGTGACACAATTTTTGTTCTTAAGATGCCACTTTTTTTCTGAAATCAGCAAAATCTGATTTGTACGAGAAAATGAAGATAGTTACGCTAAAAATTTCAAGATGCGGCAAGAACAAAAGTTGAAGTGCTCTGAGTCTAGTTTCTAAGCTACTATTGTTTAGTGAAATTAATGAAGATTAATGGTCTCAAAAATGGGGGGCCCAAAACAGGTCATGTTTTTATAAAAAAAAAATAGCATAGCCCCTGAGGGCTCCGCCCTTTTCGGTTAACTTTTTTTTAGAATTTCAAAAATCCCAATGGTGAGAAATTAGCTAACACCATGCAGTTTATCCTCCCTCTTTCCGATAATTTTTTTAATGAATATATAATATTTTATGAATTTTCAAGTCGACACATCCTGAAAAAATTGAAATTTGAGCATGCTCCCCCCCAAATTTTTTGCAAACTAATCAAAAATTAAAAAAATATTTCATCATGTGTAGAATGGAGTCTAGTTTCAAAAAAAATAATTTGTTTCAGGTTCTGATGAACGTGTAAAAATCTATCCTAAACCTAGCACATGTTGGTTTTTGACCAAAACCGAAGGCATTTATAATAGAAGCCATGGATCAAAACCTTAACTAAATCAAAATAAAAAAATAATTATATATTTAGATAGCTAAGAGAGAGGTTAACGCTATCATGATTTTTTTAATAAACTTATATTAAAAAATATGCAAATGAGACGGGGAGCACGGACAAAAATATGAGAAAAATTTACAAATCCTGTTAATTAACACATCTGAAGCAGGCCATTTGGTGAGCGCCAAATGGCCTGCTTTGCATTGAACTAGATTTTCGCTTTCTCTGTCAAGGAAACTATATATATGAAATAAAAATTTAAGTATAAGTTGGCATTTACATATTGATATTTACTTTATTATACTTTAAGTTATATTTCATGTATATATAGGCAGGATGTTTGAGAGTGGTTTCAGATCTCTAAGAGTTATAATGCAAATTCTAGTTTTTGGAAGATCTTAAAAATTTCAGTAATCAACATTTCAAATTTTAGTAATCAAGAGGTCAAATTTTAGTACTCAGGAGGTCAAATTTCATCTTTCTCTCTCTATCTCACTCATTTTCATCTCTTATTCTCTATACCTCTCTCTCTCTCACTGTCTCCATCCCTTTATCTAACAATATCTTCCGTGAGCTCAAGAACTATGTCTCTACATGTCTATCTCTCTCTCCTTCCCTCTGCAATATCTATCTCCCTCCCTCTTTCCCTCTCTACATTTTCCTATCTCTCATCCCTCTCCTTTATCTCTATATATCTCTCTCTAACTTATACCTCCTACCTATCCCTCCCTGCCTCCTCTCCTCTCTTTCTCTCTCTTTGCTTCCCTCGCTCTCTCCTCCCCTCTCTACTCTCTATTTTGTCATTCTCTCTCTCCTTCCCTCCCTAGTTCTCTCTATCTCACTTCTCTCTCCTTCCCTCCCTCCCTCTCTAATTTTCTATATCTCCCTCTCTCTCTCCTTCCCTTTCTACTTCTCTATATCTCACCTCTCTTTCTCCCCCCTCTCTCTCTCCCTCTCTTCCTTTCACCCACCTTTGCTCTCTACTTCTCTCTATCTAACCTATCCCTCTATACATCTCTCTCTCTCCCCCCTCCTTCCATCTCAATCTCTCCACCTTCCTCCTTATCTCTCTAATTTTAAGCTCCATCACACATCTCTATCACCTATCTCCCTTCTCTCTTTCCCCTTCCCTCTCTACTCTCTTTCTCTCTATCTC
>CM021100.1:331642032-331751156 GCA_007115665.2 Sequoiadendron giganteum
TATATATCTCTCTCCTTTACCCTTAACCTTAAACCCTTAAACACTCTACCCTCTACTTCTTTTTATCTCCTCCCACCTCTATCTACCTAGACCTCTCTTTGTTTTTTTCTCACCTCTCTCTCCATCCCTACCTCTCCCTCTATCTTTGTTTGCATATCTACTTCTCTCTACCTATTTCTCTCTCCCTCCTCGCCTCATCTCTCTCAATATCTCTACCTTCTTTCCCTCTCTACTTCTCTCTCTCTCTCTCTACCCTTAACCCTAAACCCTAAAAACTTAAAACCCTCTATCCTCTACCCTTTATCTCTCTTCCACTCCCTCTCCCTCTCTCTATCTCAATTCTCTCCCTCCTACCCCCTTTCCCTCTCTCAAGTCTCTCTCAATCACTCAATCATTCTATATCTCTCCCATCTACCCTTATCCCTCTTCCCTAAACCCTTAAACCCTTCAACCCTCTACCCTCAACCCTTAACCATCTACCCTTAACCCTCTACCCTCTATCTCTCTCTCAAGACTCTCCCTCCTACCCCCTCTCCCTTCCTTAGGTCTCTCTCTCTCTCTCTCTCTCACTCACTCACTCCCTCTATCTCTCTCCCCTCTCCCCTTAACCCTAAAACCTAAACCCTTAACCCTTAAACCCTCTACCCTCTACCCTTAATCATCTAACCTCTATCTCTATCCTACTTCATCCCTCTCTCTCTCAAGACTCCCTCCATATCTCCCTCCCTCCATCCCACCTCTTCTGTAATCCCTTAACCCTATACCCTCAACCCTTAAAACCTTGAACACTCAACCCTAAACCCTCAACCCTCAACCCTTAAATCCTAAACCTCTAAACCATATACCCTCTACCCTCAACCCTTAAACCCTTAAACCCAATTAAACTCTCTACCCTAATCTCTCAACCCTTAACCCTTAAACCCTCATCCCTCAACCCTCTACCTTCAATCCTAAACCCTTTACCCTAAAACCTCAACCCCTATACCATGTACCCTATATGTTGGACCCTGAACCCTAATCCATCAACCCTATAACCTCAACCCTCTACCCTCATCCTTAAACTCTTGACCCTCAACCCTCAATTCTCAACCCTCAACCCTCAACCCTCAACCCTTAATCCCTTAATCCTCAACCCTTATACCCTCTACCTTATACATTAGACCCTCAATGCTAATCCTTCAACCATAGACCCTTAAACCTATACCTAAACCCTCTACCCTCAACCCTAAACCCTTAAACCTTCTACCCTCTACCCTTTACCCTATACCCTCAACCCAATACCCTAAACCATCAATCCTATACCCTCAATTCTCAACCCTCATATATCTCTATCCCTCTCTCCTCTTCTCTCCTTCTCTCTATCTCACTTCTCCCTCCATCTCTCCCTCCATCCTTCCTTCCCTCTCTACCCTAATCCCTCAACCCTATACCCTCAACCCTTAAACCCTTAAACACTCAACCCTCAACTTGATACCCTCTAACCTAAACCCAACACCCTCTACCATCAACCCTATACCCTCAACCCTTAAACCCTTAAACCCAAGTAAAATATATACCCTAATCCCTCAACCCTCAACCATTAATCCCTCGACCCTTAAACCCTCTACCCTCAACCCTCAACCCTCAACCCTCAACCCTCAACCCTCAACCCTAAACCCTCAACCCTTAAACCATCTACCCTCTACCCTTTACCATATAAATTAAACCATCAACCCTCAATTCTCAACCCTTGACCTTAATACCTCAACCCTAGGTAGGTAGGGGAACTTGGGTGAGATACAGAGTGATGAAGGGAGAGGTAGGTAAAAAAAGGGATAGGGGAGATAAATATAGGTAGAGAGGGTAGGAGATGTAGAGAGAGGAGAGATAGAGAGAATTAGAGAGGGGAGGGAGGGACAAGTAGGGAAGAGATAGAGGTGTGTGTGTGTGTTAGAGAGAGAGAGAGAGAGAGAGGGAGAGGGAGAGAGAGAGAGAGGAGACATGGTTGAGATATAGAGTGATGGAGGTAGAAGTGGGTAAAGAGAGGGAGAGGGGAGATAAAGATAAATATAGAGGGAAGGAGATGTAGAGAGAGAAGTGGAGAGTGGAGGGATGGTGGGAGAGGAAAGGAGGAGATAGAGGTTTGTGTGTGTGAGAGGGAGAGAGAGTGAGAGGGGAGAAAATGAGGGGACAGAGGAAGGGGGGGAGAGAGAAATAGATTAGAGAGGGAAGGGAGGAGAGATATAGAGTAGAGAGGGAAGGAGAGAGTAAGAGAGAAAGATGGGTGAGGGAGAGAGTGGTAGGTAGTGGAGGGAGAGGTAAGTAGAGAGGGAAGGAGAGAGGGATGGATAGGAGGGAGAGATGGAAGGAGGGAGAGTGAGATGGAGAGAGTGGTGAGATAGAGAGTAAAGAGGTAAGGAGAGAATGAGAAATAGAGATAAAGAGAGAGAGGGAGGTTGGAGGGAGGGAGAGGTAGAAAGGGATAAGTGAGACATATAGAGGGAATAAGGGAAAGTGGGATAGAGAGAGAATGGTGATTTAGAGAGGAGCGAGTGAGAGGGAAGGGGGGAAACTTTGAGAGAGGGAATGGTGATTTAGAGAGGAGGGGGTGATAGGTAGAGATAGATAATGGTGAGATACAGAGGAGAGAGTGAGAGAGAAAGAGAGGGATGAAAAGACGGAGAGAGAGGTAGGTAGAGGAAGGGAGAGGAGAGATAGAGAGTAGAGAGGGAAAGAGGTAGGGAAGGAGGCATAAGTGAGATAGAGAGGGATGGAGAGAGAGAGTGATGGAGGGAGAGGTATGTATAGAGAGGGAAAGCAGGAGGATATATAAAGGGTAGAGAGGGGAGGGAAAGGTAGGGAGATAGAGGTGTGTGTGTGAGTGAGAGATAAATAATGGTGAGATATAGAAAAATATCGATTGAGAGAGAAAGAGGGGGAGGGAGGGAGGGACAATAGTGAGAGAGATTGGGAGAAGAGACAAAAAGAAGTGGAGGGAGGGTAAGGTCGAGAGAGGGAGGGAGAGGAGGGACAGAGAGAAGTAGAGAGGGATGGATGGAGGGAGGGAATGTTAGTGAGGGAGATAGAGGTTTGTGTGAGAGAGAGAGAGATGGAGAGAGTTGTGATATAGAGAGGGGAGAGTGAGAGGGAGGGAGAGATAATTATGAGATAGAGAGGAGAGAGTTAGAGAGAAAGTGGTGGAAGAGAGGGATAAAGAGTGAGAGAGAGGTGTAGGTAGAGGGAGGGAGAGGATAGATAGAGAGTAGAGATGGAAAGAGGTAGGGAGGGAGACATAAGTGAGATACAAAGTGATGGAGGGAGAGGTAGGTAAAGAGAGAGAGAGGGGAGGGAGGGAGGCAGATGTAGGGAGGAGATAGAGGGGTGTGTGAGAGAGAGAGAGGGGAGAGAGAGAGAGCGAGGGAGAGAGAGAGAGATGGAGTGGAGAGATAGAGAGTAGAGAGAAGGAGAGAGAAAGTTGATACAACTTGCTAACTACTAAAATTTGACCTCCTGATTACTGAAATTTGAATTGCTAATTACTGAAATTTGACTAAGTCTGAAATTTTTAAGATCTTCCAAAAACTAGAATTTACATTATAATTCCTAGAGATCTCAAACCACTATCAAACATCCTACCTATATACATGTAATATAACTTAAAGTATAAGAAAGTAAATTTCCATATGTAAATTTAAACTTATACTTACATGTTTATTTCATGTATATCGTTTCCTTGGAGGAGAAAGCGAAAATAAAAGAGTTTAGAAAAATGCATTCCAAAATTCATTGCAAAAAGAAAGAGAACTCACACTTGTTCACTCATTGCAAAATTCAAGCCATTTGGCACTCGCCAAATTTGGCACTCTCCAAACTTGGTGAGCGCAATATGGCCTATTACGGGTTTTTCTTGCAGTTTGGCATTAAAATTGTGTCACAGATTAGTGCACTTACCCATATATATATGCATATATGTATATGTATATTATGTGCATGTATATACAGATGTATATTGTGAGATCTGAATGGTAAGTGTTTGATCCTGCAAGGGTTGTTGGATCTTTTCATTGTTGCACGATGACGAGGGTCAAAGTAAATGTGGTGCTCAATGTTGCAGTGTGGGAAATTACTAGTTGCGTGCATCCAATATTGTATTACTCTAAATAGGGGATATAACAATTTTGGCATAGTGGAAATGGTTAATACAAAAATATATAAAATCCTTATGTATATATTTTTATATATTGTAATGTTTGAACTATACTATTCATTTTGTAATCATCCATAGATATACATTTATATACAAATGTATACACATATATTTTGTTACATGTTTATACATGTAAGTACTACTTTAAATATATCTACATGGTTATACATGTATATTCACATATGCTAATATGGTTGAGCTTGTATGTATACTCCTAGGTTGTGCGAGTACATTCAAGCTCCACAACTCAATCAATTGTTGAACTTAAGAAGGTTGAGAAACACCAACAAAACCATTTGTATTGTAGCCAACATAGAGAGGAAATTTGTGTGAATTATCGTAAAAAATACATCCAACAAAGGCTAAATACATCAAGAAAAGGTGCAAGTCTTCCTCATGACAATCTTCACTTGAACCACCCATTGGAAATGGTAGATGCCACCCCTTATATACAATCTTAGAATAATCCATCTTCTACACCATATGAACAACAACACTTGAAATAAATATTCAATGATTGTTACCTTGCTATAGTTAAGTGGTTCTGGCATTGCATAGATGCACTTTTGAACCTTGCTATTTTTTATATATGTAGGGAATGCTGCATAGGGATGCACACTCGTATTTCGGGGTGAGCAATGACATGTGTAAGATGTTATTCCAAAAAAGGTAGCCACTACTTCAGCTATATCAATCGAATGGACCCAAGCCCACATCCATTATTGCTAAAAAAACTAACACATGTTGAATAAATGCTTATTGCTAGGGTGGTTCTATTTTTACAAGTGTCTCATGCTAGAGGAGGTCAATTTAAATATAGTGGTCACACAATAAGCTTTCCTCAAGATATCTCGAGCATAGAAAATTTTTTGTCATGTTGATTGCAAGACATTGATATTGTGATCATTCGGTGAACCACCATTGAAGGTGGTAATTACGATTGCTATGTTAATAAATACCATTTCATGGATGCATTGAAATACAAAATTCAATATGAAAAATACTACAACGATGTTGAGATTGATGTTAAGGCTCTTAATATGTTACCTGATGTATCTGTTGATGTCTCCAATTTCTTGCATATAATAGAGAAATTTTTTGATGAATGACTAATGCCATCAACCAGCACAACAGATGTTGCTCAAGATGAAAATGGCTCCTTAAAATTTTCATCATTTATCCCTTCCTTTCCAAATGCTAGACGAGAAGTCCAAGCAATCAAACAAGTATTACAGATTGAAAAAATGAGTAGAATATTTTGTGTTGGCTTGAAATAAGCTCTTCTCATATTAATGAATACAACACTGAAGGTTTATTTGAAATTGTTAGGTTTTGAAGGCAGATATCTAAAAGCTAAATGCATATTTTATCAAATAAACTAGGAAATAAAACACACACAAGAAAAATAACACAGAGAATTTAACGTGGTTCACCCAATATGGGCTACATCCACCAAACCATAGCCATCCAATGATTTCATTAACTAGTGTAAATAAAACCCTATTACAATATCACGAATAATCGCCTTTTGTTATCCTACTGTAACTCAATTGCAAACCCCTTATAACCAGCTTTTTATAAGCTTCCAGATTAGGGTTATACAAAGTTGGGGTTTTCCCCTTTTTCGGTAATTCTGCGAAAAAGCCACATACATGAAGAGTGTACAATATACAATGATTAGTTGCCACATACCAACAGAAATGGCATTTCCAAAATTGTTTCCCATTGGAGAAGCACTTCCCCTCCAATTGAGGAATACTCGATTTTAGTTGCATGAGTATTCCCTCCAATTAATGAGATATTTTGACCACATATTTTGCAAACATGTCAAATTGAGGTATTTCCTCTATAACTTGATACTAAGACATTGTAGCCAACAAACAATTTTTGTCTTTGTTAGAGCTGATTTGGAAGAAAAAATGCCCAAGTCCTTGTCTGCATTGCATGAACGTCTTCAAGTTGCTAGATAGATGAGCAGTTGATGCATTTTGGGGCATCATTGCACAAGACCCATTCTTTTTGGAGCTCTTGTAGGGCCAAACTATCTGCAATGATCGAACAACTTGGCGTACCTACCTTTTTTTCACTTTGAGTTGTGAAGAAAACAAAATGGATTGATTTGCAAAAAAAATTCTCTTTTGTGGCTTGTTTACAATGGAGCCTTTGACAAAGAAACTAATAGATAGTGTTGTTTAGAATACACATATAACATCTTTATATCTACATCAAATATTATCAATTTTTCGTGAAGAGGTGATTGAAAATATTTTGCATGCAAAAGATTATTGGTATAGAAATGAATGGCAGCATCGTGGCTTTGCACATGTGCATGGTTTTTTATGGCTTCCAGAAGGCCCCAACATGGACATTCTTGATTGGTCGAATCAACATGATTTTACCATGGCAAGGCACTTTTTGGATAGATATATTCTAGCTTAGAATCCATGTTGCCCTGCACAATGATTGCTTTGAATGTATCATGTTTTTGAAGAAAACTCGTGCTTGCTTTCAATGAGCTAGATTCTTTATAGAGATCCACCACAGATTATGAAGAATTGTTAAATATAGTTCAAAGGCACATAAAATGTTTTGAATATACTTGTTTAAGGAAAAAATGAGAGCAATTACAATATCGATATAAAGCACCGTGGCAACAACAAATTTCCTCTACATTGACATTCAATGTTGAGTCCAACAAATCATACAATTCAGCAAGAAACGATGACCATTGGGTGGTCCCACAATACTAGTTTACAATTTTTGAGCAAACTGGACACTGAACTAATTTTTTTTAACTAAATCTTCACTTTTGGGCTCCTATAGCGGCTAAACTGTGAGGAATTTTGAAGATGATGTAAACTAGTGATTTGTGAAGTTTTGTCTATAGATTCTAAAAATATTTTTTTCAAAAATTTTAGAATCAGATTGCACTCTTTTTCCCATCTCCTTTGAAAACTAGTTTTTATTAGTAAACCAACATTTTTAATGAGTGGTGTTCACCGTATACAACATAATATTTTTTGTATGAAGGATAAAATTCTATTTTTTTGAATTTATCTAACCATTTCATTTGGTTTCTTAGCATTTTATTAAATATTTTTTCCTTAATCAAGTTTCGAAGTCAAACCAATTAGAATTCAGACATAGGCAGACTGTATACAACAAAAAAAATTATGTGTATCAAATTTTATTTTTAATGGATCAAGGATATCAATACCCAGCCTAAACATATTTTTAAAATTTTTATTTTCATAATCTACTATTTTTCCACATGTGTAGAACAAAGAGCTTGATTTTCAGTGAAAACCCTACATTCACAAGAAATAAAAAATAAATGTAATAATCAAATTTAATTTAGTTTAAATTATAATTTTTTGGAAGCTTATAATAGGGACTGCATACTTACAAAAAACAAATTTTAAACGAACTCATTTGATCCCCCAAAAGGTAAATCAAAAGTGGTTTTTTATCAACATTTTGATAGGTGTAAAGGAGACTCCATTATAGGTATGGTTTAAAACTAGTGGAGTTATATCCAAGGGGGCTTGGTATAAGGTGGTTTGATCAAACCCTCTTCAATTGGAATCCTTTAAATGGAACTTTTCAAGGCTTAAATCATTATATTTTCTATAAATATGTTATTTTAGCAAAAATCAAAATCTCCTAGAAAGTGTAAACCACTATTGTGGTAGCACCCTACCTAAATATTCATAACCCACTCATGCTTGCAATCTAGCATGTCAATGTTGACTGCCAGCCAATTATTTCTAGGTAGATTGTTTTAAATTATATTTCTAAATATGGAGCTAAATCTAAGAAGAAATCAGAAAATTATCTTGATATGCTAAAAAGACCTGCAAATACAAATATAGTTGAGGATAGAGCACTCCTTTCATATCAAAAATTCATGATGAATATTTTTGTGGAGCGTGACATCTCTACACAAAGACAT
The DNA here is from genome assembly GCA_007115665.2 of Sequoiadendron giganteum. Lineage (NCBI taxonomy): Eukaryota > Viridiplantae > Streptophyta > Pinopsida > Cupressales > Cupressaceae > Sequoiadendron > Sequoiadendron giganteum. The sequence continues at coordinate 331,650,171 of CM021100.1, forward strand.
GTAATATGTTACAAAAATTTCCTCTTCTTACTTCAATCCGACAATATGTTTGTTTAAATGTTGGAAAAAAAGCATGGTTTCGTATTAATAAAGATGATGTTGATGAAGACTTGCCAGCAAATTATATTCACTTCTATATGCAAATGTGTCCAGAGCTAGGTGGTGTATCCCTAAATGACTCCGTCCACTTATATACACATTCAAAGTGGTGCAAAAAGGCCAAGTGGAAAGAGAGATAACCTGCAATTCTCCTTGTCTACCTATTGTTCAAGATTGTTCCCATTAAAGATACATAAATATTTGAGGCCTTTTATTAGACTGAACTTATGTTATATAAACCTTTATGAAACATACAAATATATATGGGTCTTGCCAAACAAGAGATCATACGAAATTGGAAAGTTTTAAAAATAGTTGGTTATCATCCTTGGCATGTGACTAGACTTCCACGTGCATCCATGATTGAAGAAGAACATGATAGTGATACTAATGATTTCTACCATCGAGCATATATGGATGAATATGAATGGGAGATTTTCTCTCGGATTGGTGCAACTACTAATTTTAGTATAAATCAGTTCCAATTATTGGGTAGGCAAGACGTTGATACGAACCACTCATGGAATACAATCCATGTGCCTGAACAACTTCATAATATTGCTCTGCAGTTCATCCCATCAAGTAGGGCACAACGTGAGCAAGTTATGATATAGATTTTGCCTGTAAATACATCATCCCATCAGCTTTCATCAAAACAATAGTTGGCTCTTCAAATCATCAAGTCCCATTGCAACCAGGCTTCCCCCAAAGTTCCTCTTCAAATGATCATTCAAGGGACAGATATCACTAGCAAATTATTTTTGATAAATTATATTAGACAACAAATAAACATGTCTAATATTGGATCCAATAGCTAGTTGCTCACATTGGCCACTGTAGGTATTGTTGCATACAACATATGCGCCTCCACAATCCATACAGCTTCCAAATTCCCATAAAGGGTATGAATCGTTTGCAATGTTAGACATTGACAATATTTCAAGAACAATTTAAATATATTCAATACATTTTGATAGATGAAATGAATTTTCTAGGCCTAAACTTGCTACTGAAAAATAGATAGCCAATTGTGCAAAATATTCCCCGAAAATGAGGGATCCTTTTGGTGATGTTTCTATCATCCTTGTTGGTGACCTTGCCCAATTTTCACCTATCATGGATACCCCTATTTATGCTTCATGCTCATCGGTTGTAGCCTTATGGAATACTTTCACTGTCTCGATCACATTGGACACTATTTTCCACCAAAACAGAGATAGCATTTCCCAACAAAAGTTTCATATAATCCTTCTGCATGTATAATAAATGGTGAGTCTCTACATGATCACTAGGAAGATTTTATGAAACAAATAAATAAAATTCTCTCAACCATAGAAAGAGAAAATTTTGATGTTGTCATACATTTGTTTTCCACAAATGACCTAGTCATATTCCATAACCAAAAAATGATCAAACAATTAAACCTTCCCATAAATATTAGCATTGCTTGAGTAGGATAGAAAAAATTGTTTGATCATGGAGATGATGACCAAGGTGATCCCACAATATTGGTTTATAATATTTGGGCAAACTTGACACTGAACTGATTGTTTTTAACTAAATCTTCACTTTTGGGCTCTTATAGCGGCTAAACCGTGAGGAATTTGAATATGATGCAAACTAGTGATTTGTGATTTTTTCCTATAGATTCTAAATATATTTCTTTCAAAAAAATTGGAATCAGATTTCACTTCTTTTTCCATTTCCTTCGAAATCTTTTTTTTTTCAATAGCATTTTTAAGGACTGACAGTCATCGTACACAACATAATTTTTTTTGTATGAAGGATAAAATTATACTTTTTTTGAATTTAGATTTGTAACTATCATATCTAGCACTTTCATTTGGTTTCATAATGTTTTATTCAATATTTTTTCCTTAATCAAGTTTCGAAGTCAAACCAATTACACTTCAAACATAGGTGGACTGTATACAATATAACATTTTTTGTATGTATCAAAATTCAATTTTATTTTTTTTAATGGATCAAGGACATCAATACCCAGCCTAAACATATTTTTTAAAATTTTATTTTGATAATACGATATTTTTCCACATTTGCAAAACATAGAGCTTGATTTTTGATGAAAAACCTATGTTTAATAAAACTAAAAAACACACACATAATAAAACCAAAACATATTAAAATTATATTCATTGGATATTTCATTATGTGCACTTCCATGATTATTTCAAATTTTTTAAAATGAATTCATTTGATCCCCCAAAACTTAAATCAAAATTAATTTTTTATCAACATTTTTATAGGTGTAAAGGAGACTCCATTGTAGGTATGCTTAAAAACTAGTAGGGTTCTATCCAAGGGGGTTTTATCTAAGGTAGTTTGATCAAACCCTCTTCAATTTAAATCCTTAAAATAAAACTTTTTAAGGCTTAAATAATTATAGTTTCTAAAAATATGTTATTTTAGAAAAAATTCGAATCTCTGAGAAATTGTAAACTAGCTTTGTGGGATCACCCACCAACTTCTCCCATAACTGTTACTTTGTGTTGATAAGTAGGTGATGCTTACAAAAAATTTGTGGATTCAAGCTGGCCTAGTCAATGGATCCATTTGTCTTGTTATAGCTATTGTCTATAATGCACATTATAAACCACCAAATCCACCTAACTATATTTTTTTTCTCTTCCAAAATTACATTGGCCCACCATGAAACCCAGAAACCGTAAGAGACATCCCTATCCCAGGTATAAATTGGAGTAGTCGAAAACAAATCACACTCACCATGGCATGGGAAACCAAAATAAATAAAGCACAAGGCCTAACATTAGACAGAGCAATGATAAACATAGGTAGAAAGGGGAGACAAGGGTTTGTTGGCAAAACAAGGATAGAAAACTAAGAGGTGGGTGAATCAATTGTTACCAAGATCAAACTTATACAACATTAACCAATCCTTATATCATAGATCTAATAGCTAATAGTGAAATCATAAGAAAAAATCATCAAAGACACATGAACACCAAGATTTTATACATGGAAACCTTGTTAGGAGAAAAACCATGATGGATGTTAGTCCACAAGATTATACCCTGTTAGAAGTATAATGAAGAATAAAGAGAAAATTCACTTGCATTAAGGCGCACTGCTAGAGCACACTGCTCAAAGGGAAGGCTCACTACCTTAGATATAGTAATCAGATTAAACCCATCTGATGAATATGAACTAATAAAATAGCTTATACAAAATCCTGATGATAGTTCCGATTAGGCATAGAAAAACTTCTTCAAACTCTTCCACCCTTCTGCTCAAACTCTTCCACACTCTGCTTTCAATGATTTGTCCTTTATTCACACTTGTACACTTGAGAACTTGTTCCAAATCAGGAACAAATCTCCTATATATATCCACTACATAGATTTGCATCCACTATTTAGTCAGCCACAAATAAAGAGTAAATTACAACTGTCGGCCTTGATACATAAATGAATTACAATGCATACCAACATAAGTTGGTCACAACATAGTGAGGACCCAAAAAAAAAATCCAAACACACCAAACAATAAAATATTAATCCTCATGGATCCACAACACATTAACACCACAATGTCGGCCAAAGACATGAACACACGAGCACATATCAGAAAAATATTTAATCATGAATAATCCAATCACTATAGATGTACAAAAGAGATAGAGCATGATCTAGACTCATCCATTAATTTCATAGTTACATGTGCAACACACGATATTACCAAAATTTCATCTACCTCAACCAACAACACCATCTACACAAACTAAATAACTATAGGCACAAAGATCTTCATAACTTCCACAAAAATTTATACGCACCTCTAAAACTTTTGGACAACATACTAGAAAGGTTTCACAATAAACCTTTGAATTGCACCTTCATATCTTCAACACACAGAGCTTTCCAACATTTTGACCTTCTCAACTCCACTGGTTGCTTGTACTATATTTAATACAATTTTTTCATTCTCCTCGACATATACAGCCTTAAGCATATTAGAATGCTAATAGTGTTGACATCAATGACAATAATATATCAACAATACAACCACAACATCCAACAATCTCCCCCTTTGGCATTGATGGAAACACATGATGTGAAAAATAATACCATCAACCCAACTAACTCTTCTTCAACAATCTCCCCCTGAGATTATGCACTTTTTCTTGTTTCCTTCATTTATCTTCTTTCCCACTTTTTTGCATTTCTTATCTCCCCCTTTGATATCAATAGAAAAGGTATGTATGCTCTGATTTCAATTTTGAAATCATCTGACTACTCCCCCTAAGTAGCAGTCACCACAACATCAATCTGGAATGTGATATAAAATTTAATTCATGGACTAATGAAAATACCTGCATCTTAGTTCTAATAAGGAGGGGAAATTACCCCTAGCATGCCTCTGAGGTACTCAAAAGTATCCTTAGGAAATGGCTTTGTAAAGATATCTAAAATTTTCTCTTTGGTAGGTATGTACTCCAGTCTGAATTCTTTGTCACTTACTTTATCTCTCAACAAGTGATACTCGATGGATATATGCTTTGTCTTTGAATGCAATATTAGATTCTTAGAAATTTTCATGGTGCTTTAATTGTCACAGAATATAGAAATGGGTTCTTCATACTCAATTCTGACATATCTCAACATTTTCTTCATCCATAATACCTGGGTACAACTATTTGTAGAAGCAATGTACTCTACCTCAATAGTAGATAATGAAACTGAGTTTTTAATTTTGCTTAACCAAGATACCAGCTTGTTACCTAAGAAGAATGCACCACCACTGGTACTCTTCCTGACATCTACATCTCCTACCCAATCAGCATTATTAAAAGCACTTAGAGTAAGATCATCATTTTTAGGATACCAAAGACCAAGATCAGTTGTCCCTTTCAAATATATAAATATTCTTTTCATAGCAGTTACATGGGACTCTTTAGGATCAGATTGAAATCTAGCAACCATGCATACAACATTCTTTATATCCGGTCTTGTCTAAGTCAAGTAGAGTAATCCACCAATCATTGACCTATATCTTGTCTGATTTTCTTTGGGAGTATCATCTTTATGTGTAAGTTTTCATCCAGTCACCATAGGTGTACAAACTAGTTTTGACTTTTCCATGCAATTTTCTTCTGTAAACCTTTCACATACTTAGATAGAGATACAAATATTCCATCATCTAACTAAGTAATTTGCAATTCTAAAAATAATTTTAGCTCTCTTATCATTGACATTTCAAATTCACTTTTCATTTCATCGGCAAACTTCATACACAAATAATTATCACCTTCAAAAATAATATCATCAACAAGGACTTCAATGATCAATTTTTTGCTTTGATCCAGTTTGAAATACAAATTGTTGTTAGTAGTACCTTTATTGAATCCAAGTTTCAACAAGTATTTATCTAATCTAGCATACCAAGCTCTAGGGGCTTGCTTTAGTCCATAAAGAGCTTTCTCCAATCAGCATACCATGTCCTTTTCATCAGTCAACTAAAATCCATCTAGTTGTTCAACATAAACTTCTTATTCTAGTTAACCATTCAAAAATGTTGATTTCGTATCCATATGATAAAATTTGTAGCTCTTGAAACTAGCATAAGAAATAAATAATCTAACAACCTCAATTCTAGCAATAGGAGATTTTTTTTTCTCAAAATCAATACCTTCCATCTGAGAGTAACCTTTGCAAACCAATATTTCTTTGTTTCTAGCCACATCACCTTGTTCATTCAGATTATTTTGGAGCACCTACTTGGTTCCAATCACATTTTTGTTCCATGTTCTAGGAACAAGATCCCATGCATTATTCTTTTGTATCTCTAGCAATTCTTCTTTCATGGCTTCCATTCAATGTTCATCTTTGCATGCTTCACTTATGTTTCTAGGTTCAGCTTTAGAAATTAGACAATATTCTTCTAGAATTGTCTCCTATGATCTGACTATTAGAATGATTTCTTCTTACATAGTTAGGAGTTTTGAAATTTTCTCTTACCTCTTGTTCTTGTGATCTTTCCTCTGCACTTTTGCTTGCTTATGGTTCTTGATTTTCTTGGTTCACCAGAACAATCTAAAGTTGATTCTGTGTTTGAGCATCATTTTCAGCATCATCATGTTGATCATCTAAATCACAATCACTAGCTCTGGATGATTTACCAACATCTTCATCAACCGCTTTCTTCAACCTTTTATTAAAGCACCGGTAAGCTTTTCTCTTAGTAGAGTGTCCTAGGAAGATTTCTTCATCACTTCTAGTATAAAAATCACCTATATCATCATCTCTCTTGATGTAGCATTTGCTTCCAAAATTTTTGAAGTATTTGACAGTAGGCTTATAATCAAATCATATCTCAAAAGTTGTCTAACCAAAATTAATATTGACATTTACCCTATTAATGGTGTACATAGTTGTACTTACAACTTCTCTCTAGTAGAAATGAGGAACATTTTCTTCCAAAATCATTGTTCTAGTAGTGGCTAGAATGGTTATGTTCTTTCTTTCAACAACTCCATTCTATTGAGGGGTTTAGGGAGCAGATAGTTTTCTTTGAATTCCATACTCTTCAAAAAAGAATTATATTCTCATGAAGTAAATTTACCACCTCTGTCTAACCATAGACATTTGATCCTTTGACCTGTCTCATTCTCTTCCATAGCTTTAAATTTTTTTAAATTTTCTAATGCTTCATGTTTTTCTCTCAAGAAAGCAACCCATATCATTCTAAAATAATCATCAATGAGTAACATAAAGTACCTTTCACCTTGTAGGCTTCTGATTCTGGAAGGAGCACATAGATTAGTATGTATCAAATCTAGTACTCCATTAGAGCTGTATTGTTTGCTCCAGAAGGAATTTCTTGTTTTCTTTCCCATCTGACATTCCTTGCACATAGTGTTAGTAGGCTTCACCAACTTAGGTAAATATTTGACTGCTTGAGTAGAAATTATCTTGATAATGTTATCAAATTTTACATGACATAACCTCCTATGCCATAACCAACTTACATCAGTTTGAGCAATCAAACAAATTTAACTAGCAGTACTTAAATGAAAGATATTACCTTTTGTCTTTGTTCCTGAAGCAATTATATTTCCTAAACTTCTTGTTATTCTGCACTTACCATTCTTGAACTGTAGATTGTAGCCTTTGTCTACCATTTTTCCAACACTCAAAAATTTATGCTTTAGGCCTTCTACATAAAGAACATTATCAGTACTAAGCTCACCACAAAAATAAATAGTGCATTTGCCACGAATCACACCAGAAGTGTTGTCACCGAACCTCACAACACCACCATCATAGTTTTCCACTTAAAAATTTTATTTTGTCACCAATCATATGATGTGAGCATCCACTGTCAATTACCCATTCATCTTTCTCTTCAACTTTGGCTGTAAGAGATTTCTCAACAGGGTATGTGTAGGATGATGATGGGCCAAAAAGTGGCAATATGTAAGCCATATGATGGCCCATGTGGCTGACGACTTTTTTTTACCCAAAATTGACGAAATGAAAAGGGTTTTTAGAGGAGATTCTTAGCTTTCCACCAATATAAATTATGCTCTACTTTGAATTTAATAAATAATTATTATTCATTTTCTATTAGAATTACGAATAAAGTCTTGATTGATAGGCTGATTGAAAAAAACCTATAACTTTCAAACAGTATCACATTTTTTGAATCTAAAACATGTGTCACATTCTATGCTTTGCATACTATAGGATTAAAAAAAAAAAAATGAATTTCATGAATTTTTCACCAAGTTAAGGTGGTTAGACAGACGAGATTTTCAAATTTTTGAAAGTTGTAATAACAAATTCATATTTAATTATTTACTTGGAAACAAATTATAAAAAAATATGCATCACATTGGGACATGAGTCCTCTACTTATATCTAAAATCTTATAAAATAATATTATCATTTTATTGTTGTTAGGGTGGTCAGACAAACACCTACTTCTTATTTTTACCCTGAAATTTAAATACTACTACATTGAAATTTCAAATTTTCACCAAATAGATTATTTTTTTTTAAATAAAGGTCTAGTAGTTTAGAAACTACATTCAATTTTCTACAGATTCTATTTTTTACATTTTTTTGAAATAATATAGATAACTTATTCAATTTTTTACGTCAAGTTGTCTAACTCTCGTATTCTGTCTTTTTTGCCACTTAAGGGCCTGTTTTTTCCATGATGATCCTTCACATACCCAACATTTACATTACTAGCAGCTTCACTGGACACCTGACCTATTTCTTTTATAGCAATAAATACCCATTCATCTTCATTTCCAGTTTCTTTATTAGATTCTTCATCAGTTATACCGTCTTCAGCATAATAACACTTTCTTTGAAATCTAGTGTTCTCAGGCTTATACTTTGAAACTCTTTCAAGACACCTAGAAGAAAATGACCTATCTTACTTGGAAACAAATTATAAAAAAATATGCATCACATTGGGACATGAGTCCTCTACTTATATCTAAAATCTTATAAAATAATATTATCATTTTATTGTTGTTAGGGTGGTCAGACAGAAATTTAAATACTACTACATTGAAATTTCAAATTTTCACCATAGGGATGAGGTCTAGTAGTTTAGAAACTACATTCAATTTTCTACAGATTCTATTTTTTACATTTTTTTGAAATAATATAGATAACTTATTCAATTTTTTACGTCAAGTTGTCTAACTCTCGTATTCTGTCTTTTTTGCCACTTAAGGGCCTGTTTTTTCCATGATGATCCTTCACATACCCAACATTTACATTACTAGCAGCTTCACTGGACACCTGACCTATTTCTTTTATAGCAATAAATACCCATTCATCTTCATTTCCAGTTTCTTTATTAGATTCTTCATCAGTTATACCGTCTTCAGCATAATAACACTTTCTTTGAAATCTAGTGTTCTCAGGCTTATACTTTGAAACTCTTTCAAGAAACCTAGAAGAAAATGACCTATCTTACTTGGAAACAAATTATAAAAAAATATGCATCACATTGGGACATGAGTCCTCTACTTATATCTAAAATCTTATAAAATAATATTATCATTTTATTGTTGTTAGGGTGGTCAGACAGACACCTACTTCTTATTTTTACCCTGAAATTTAAATACTACTACATTGAAATTTCAAATTTTCACCAAATAGATTATTTTTTTTTAAATAAAGGTCTAGTAGTTTAGAAACTACATTCAATTTTCTACAGATTCTATTTTTTACATTTTTTTGAAATAATATAGATAACTTATTCAATTTTTTACGTCAAGTTGTCTAACTCTCGTATTCTGTCTTTTTTTGCCACTTAAGGGCCTGTTTTTTCCATGATGATCCTGCACATACCCAACATTTACATTACTAGCAGCTTCACTGGACACCTGAACTATTTCTTTCATAGCAATAAATACCCATTCATCTTCATTTCTAGTTTCTTTATTAGATTCTTCATCAGTTATACCATCTTCAGCATAATAACACTTTCTTTGAAATCTAGTATTCTCAGGCTTATACTTTGAAACTCTTTCAAGACACCTAGAAGAAAATGACCTATCTTACTGCAAGAACAACATTTAATAGGTAACTTTCCTTTGTACTTATCATGACCTCTTGATTCTCTTATCACAATCAATGCTTCTAGTTCTTCAAATTCCCTTTATTCATCTTCAATTCACTTCATCTCATCTTCATATCTGTATGTTCTCTCAGAACTCTCTTGAGTCATTTCTCTTTTTCCCAGATATAGTAGCCTTGAAAGCAGATTTGTTCTTAGGAATAGACTCACCAAATTCACTTAATTTAAATGTAATAAGTTTTCCAATCAACATGTCTTTTGTAATATTTGTCAATGTTCTGAGTTCATCAATAAAATGAGCTTTTGTCTTGTAGGAAGGGGGCATAGATCTAAGTATCTTAGCCACAATTTCATCATCATTCATAGTTCCATCGAAAAATCTAATGTCTATCACCAATTCATTTATCTTATATGAGAAGGAAAATATGTTCTCATCTTCACTCATCTTCAAGCTCTCCCATTTTCCTTTTAGAGTTTGTAGCTTATCAATTTTCACTAATGCATCTCCTTCATACAATGTTTCCAGCTTTTTCCAAATCTGATATGCAGTCTTCAATCCCATTACATTTTACATTTCTAAATTTGCCAATGCACTCACCAGTGTTTCTACTGACCTGGTATTAATTTTTGCTTGCTTGATCTCATCTTCAGAGGATGGACCATTCTAAGGAATATTATATGTAATTTTTTTCATCTATAGAAAGGTTCACCAATGCACCTCAAATAACATTCCATCTTGAATTTCCATAGAGATAGTTTATACTATCGAATCGAGGACTATCCTTCTTAAATGATGCCATCTCGGATCACCTCAAGTTGTTAAGCTTCTTTCAAGGGCACTAGCTCTGACACCAATTTTTGGAAAAACAAGGATAGACAAGTGAGAAGGCGGGGGTGAATCAGTTGTTACCAAAATCAAACTTATACAAAATTAACCAATCCTTATATCACATATCTGATAATTAATAGTGCAAGCATAAGCAGGACACATCAGGGACACATTAACACCAAGATTTTATACATGGAAACTCTGTTAGGGGAAAAACCATGATGGATGTTAGTCCACAAGATTATGCCTTGTTAGAAGTATAATGAAGAATAAAAAGAGAATGCACTTGCATTCAAGAACACTAAATAGAGCACACTGCTCAAAGGAAAGTCTCACTGCCTTACATATAGTAATTAGATTAAATCCATTTGATGAATATGAACTAAGAAAATAGCTTCTACAAAAGCCTGATGACAGTTTCTGTTAGGCACAAAAAAACTTCTTCAAATTAGTCCACACTCTTCTCTAAATTATTTGTCCTTTATTCGCACTTGTACATTACTTGTACACTTGAGCACTTATTCCAAATGAGGAAAAAAATATCCTATATTTATCTAGTACACAAATTTACATTCACTATTCAGTCGGCCTGAAATAAAGAGTAAATTACAACTGTCATCCTTGATACATGAATACATTGTTAGTGTTTCTTATATCAGATTGAATAATGAAAACACTTAAAAGAATTGCAACACATAAGACAATGAACACACAAAGATACCTTGGGAAAACCCTCCTCTTGAGGGAGAAAAACCCAACAAATGAATCTCTTCTATAATATAGGACAATGGCAGAAATCTGCATACAACTCAAACGCAACAATGGCCAGCAATGGATACAACAAAGTCGCACCTCTCCTAGATGCACTAGATACAAATGAATATCTTCTTCCTTGAAATCGAACCGCTGCTATATGGTGCAAATTCTGCTCTTAAGGAAATGCGAACTTGCTTTAGTGATTGGATGATGCAATGATAAATGAGACCTTGTATTTATACAAGTGTGGCACCTCTTCAACATAGGTCGGCCCACATACAAAATAAATAATAAATACATAAAGTCGGCTCAAGCCAAGACTAAAATATGTGAACCAAGAAGGGTCGGCCCTTTAGCATTTACATTTATTGTTTGCTATAAATTAAATAGCCGAGAGGCTATGCATTTAATTTATCTTTTCTTCTTGGAATTCGTGTGATGAAGTGCAGACCGTAGCTGCTATAACATCAACACTCCCTCTCAGCTAGGGATGAACTTCCATCTGCACAGGACACATCATATTAGAATGAAAACAAAATAGAATATCACCTCAATGTGATATTAACCATTATGGCTACTTCCATAGATGGTATAAATAAAATCATCACGGATTCCCTCGCGTGATGTTATCATGGAATCACACACATGACATCCACCATAGCTCTCCCAGAGGGTGGAAACAAGGGCTTCCACCTCAAATCTCTCTCAATAGAGAATTGCATTATCAAGGGCTTACACCTCAACTCTCTCTCAACAGAGAATTTCATTATCAAGGGCTTACACCTCAACTCTCTCTCAACAGAGAATTGCATTATCAAGGGATTTCACCTCAAACTTCTCTCAAAGAAGAACTCATTAAACAAAGGAACACTGATACTGAGACTCCCTCTCGATCCTGGCTTCAGATATTGCAAAGAAGACTTCTGGAGATTTACTCCCTCTAGCCACCAACTCAGTCCCTTTAGTGTTTACTCTCTCTTGATCATTTCTTTGGTTGACATGACTTCTTCTCAAGATGCCTCAAGCTTTTCATCACTAAGTAATCTCTTATCATCTTCTTCCCCCTAAACCTATCCAGGAAGCATTTTAGATAGAGATTACTAACAGTCCATAATTATCCAAAGAAATATCAAGATTAGAATCATACAAGTTATATCATGAATGAAATTTTTCCAAAGATCTTATGCTAGTGAACACAACACAATTCAAGAGAATCTACTATCTCTCTTAATTACAAGATCCAAAGAATAAATAAATGATATAACTTAGCAACCAAAGAATACTTATCTTTTTAACTATTCTGATAGGTCCAAATGTTGGACATAGTGTGATATGTTGTACTTGAGCTCAGATCAATTTGTACTCTTCATAGTTTGAACACAATGATGACTTGAAAGGTACATTGACTTCAAGAGATATCTCCAACCATCAATGTAGTCCAATGATTGCAAGCTATGACTCCAAGCTAGATCATTTCTTCATTCGGTAAGACTTCGAGATTGCTTGATGCTCAGGTTATCTCAATGTTATAGCATGAATTAATAATTACAAAAAAAAACAATTCATGAACATTATTCAACCATGCAATACTTATCTCATGGATTTCAAAAAACTCATGAGTAATAGATAATTAATTCATTAATCATGACATGTCTTTCTTTCAATTTCACAGAAGAGCTAATCTCAGCAAAACAAAAGACAAACTTCACAAATTGGCATGATCCTACTTGCAATGAATAAATCTAAAGAATCTTATTATAGTGATCACTATTTACTAGTCACACATAATCCTAAGTAAATAATGTCAGAATTGCATAACTCAGCAAATTGAATTTTACCCTAGAATAGTAAATACAATCAAAAGCAAGGAATACTTATCTCTTAAATATTGTGAAGGGTGGACACTGTATGATATGTTGCTCTTACGCTTAGTACACAACCTTCACAGCTTGAACATAGGCCCATGACTAGAGTAGAAATTCACTAGAATCATTTTGGAGAGAGATCTCAATCACATCCGCAAATGAAGCATGCTGATTAGGCCTGGTAGGACAATCCCTCGCATAGTGACTAAATTTGTCACATTTAAAGCATTGAACATGAGAGAGGTCCCACTTCTTCTTGAATGCAGGAGCACCATCTGACCCATTATCTCGATTCCTTTTAAAGAATCTTTTCTTCCAAACTTTTCCTTTCTTCGATGAATGAGAGGCGAGAACATGTAAATCTTCATTCTTTGAACTTTGACCAATGCCCCTTGCCGTTAGTCTCGACTCCTCTTGAATGCAGTCAATCCTCAATTGATCAAACTTGGGAAGTTTAGATCTTGCACTGATTCTTTGAATAAACGACTCCCATGAAAGTGGAAAACATTGAGACCAATCATGGTCAAATCATTGTCTTCAACAATATGACCAATGGTAGAGAGTTGATCTCTCAATTCAGAAATCTTTATGAAGTAGGTGATGACAAACTCTTCTTCCGCCATCTTAATGTGAAGTAGTTGTTGCTTCAAGGTTAGGGCATGACTGGTGTTGTTGATTTCATACATCTCCCTTGCAGTATCCAACTTGAAGACAATCGGGACAATATGATCTTTGACGGAATCAACCAACACTTTCTTTGCCCTAGTATATTTCTTCCTCCACTGCAACTTATTTTCTTCCTCCTCAGGTTCAGGAACTTTTGTTTTCACGAACTCAGCTAAATCATTCTCTTCCAAAGTGAGCATGATTATGAACCTCCATGATGTGTAGTTCGAAATCCCTTCGAGTCTATCCTCTATTTTCAGACCGTTCACCATCTTGAGAAATTTAGAAGATAGACTGAAAAAGAATAAAGTGAGTGTTGCAAACTAAATCTGATCACGATCTTTTTCACACCCGCTCTGATACCATGTTAGTGTTTCTTATATCAGATTGAATAATGAAAGCACTTAAAAGAATTGCAACACATAAGACAATGAACACACAAAGATACCTTGGGAAAACCCTCCTCTTGAGGGAGAAAAACCCAGCAAATGAATCTCTTCTATAATATAGGACAATGGCAGAAATCTGCTTACAACTCAAACCCAACAATGGCCAGCAATGGATACAACAAAGTCGCACCTCTCCTAGATGCACTAGATACAAATGAATATCTTCTTCCTTGAAATCGGACTACTACTATATGGTGCAAATTCTTCTCTTAAGGAAATGCGAACTTGCTTTAGTGATTGGATGATGCAATGACAAATGAGACCTTGTATTTATACAAGTGTGGCGCCTCTTCAACATAGGTCGGCCCACATACAAAATAAATAATAAATACATAAAGTCGGCTCAAGCCAAGACTAAAATATGTGAACCAAGAAGGGTCGGAACTTTAGCATTTACATTTATTGTTTGGTATAAATTAAATAGCCAAGAGGCTATGCATTTAATTTATCTTTTCTTCTTGGAATTCGTGTGATGAAGTACATACCGTAGCTGCTATAACATCAACATACATTACAATGCATACCAACATAAGTTAGTCATGACATAGTGAGGACCCAAAAAAATATCTCCAAATAGGAAAAATAATAAAATATTAATCCTCATGGATCGCAACACGTGAACACCACAATTTCAGCCATAGAAATGAACACACGAGCACATACGGAAAAATATTTGATCGAGAACAATCCAATAACTGTGGATGTATAGCAGGGATAGAGAACAATCTAGACTCATCCATGAATGTTATATCTTCTTGGGAAACACATGAGATTACTAGAATTTCATCTGCTTCAACCAACAACACCATCTACAAAAACTGAATAACTGTAGGCACACATATCTTCATAACTTCCACAAAACTTTATGTGAACCTCTGAAACTTTCGGAAAACATACTAGAAAGTTTTCACAATAAATCCTTTGAAGCGCACCTTTAGACCTTCAACACATAGAGATTTCCAACATTCTGACCTTCTCAGCTCCACTAGTTGCCTGTACTATATTTCATACAATTTTCTCAATCTCCTCGACATATACATCCTTAATTAGATTAGAATGCTAATAGTGTTGAAATCAATGACAACAATATATCAACAACATAACCACAACATCCAACAGGGTTGACTTTTATAGCTATCTCTCATGTTAAGTCAATTGAAATACTCTGCATTGATCCAACTTTCCCATTTAAGAGATACTTTAGACTTAGCAACAATAAATACACTGCTAGACACCATAGTGAAGAGACTCGTTTGGAAAAACTCTAGTCCCTGCCAAATTTTTTCGTCCCTGGATCATCCTTTGGCTTATAGAAAAAGGGCTCTAGAACAATTTTCTCGCAATTGGTGCAAACTCTATACCATCCTCTTTTCAAGGGTTTCTAAGTTAAATATTAAAGAAGCATACCATGTAATAATCTATGCAAAATTGGTATAATGGCAAAGATGGATAGAGATACTAGGCAAAAATAAAAAGAGCACAAAACTTGTACAAGCCAGTGCCATGTTTTGATCATTCCATTATATTAAGGTGTATATTCAACTACTCTACAAACTTTCCCAAAAATATTATGGTGTATTTCACTGATTGGTTTTAAATTATGCACCTATGCTTTATTTCCCATTTTTTGTGCCTATATACTTTATATTTGACTACCACATTAAATTTCCCCCCTTAATTCAATTCTTTGCATCCTTCTTAGTTTTATACATTAAAGATAATTTTCTTCATGTTTACTATCTTTTGTACCTTCTGCAATATAGTTTTTGTTTGTTTAAGTTTTTTGATATTCCATGATGTTGATTCTTTATCAACATACTTTCAATTCTCTTTTGACATATTTTAGCATGTAATACTCTACACATACAGTTGTAGCTATTAAAAATTGATACATAAGCAGATACAAACAACTTGAAGTTTCAGAGATGCATAAAGATTGCAACCAACAGTAAGTAGAGCCCAAAAGTTCTATAAGTCAGTAACATGTTTTGAAAATTCTAGTATGTTAAACTATATATTCACATACTTTTAAAACATTCTCCAAAAAATTGTTTTTCCATTTGACTGATAAGTTTAAAATTATGCAACCGTGTTGTTTTTCTATTTTTTCTTCTTATATACCCTGAGTTTTGAAATTTTTCATTCATTATTTTCTTCCATAGATTCTTATGTCTTCTTGTTAGAATTTCTATTAGCTTTATTTGATTCAAATACTTGCAAATGTTGATCCGCAAAATCTAGTTTTCTATCATTTGACTATTTTGATCTTCCTATATATTGCATTTAAAAATATATAGTCTTGTCTACATTGTTTTGTTTTCCTTGTATATGATAGAACTCCATGCTATTTGCAATGGGTTCTTCATGATTGTTTACAACGATCATGGGACTTGTTGCATGCGTGGTTTGGTGGTCATGAAACGAGTTACCTTGTTGAATGGAAATAGAACATTGGCTTTTAGCTCTCATGGTGGTTTAAACATCTTGGTATTGTTTCTCGATGCCACAAAAGGGAGTATATGTAATATTCATTCTTCTAATATGATTATGGCTACTATTTTGGTTCCATTATGAAATGTCACACCTTGATGTTGGTTTCATAGTAGGTTACTGAACAATGTTTTCATCCAACTCCATTAGATACTAGATTGCAGAGCCTCCCAACTGCTCCACTCTACAATTAATAGTGTTTCAACTACTACTCTTGGTGTAAGTCATTTTTCCTTGTATTTTTGCTTTTCCATACACATCTAACCACAACCATATATTTTAATATATTCAAATAAAAAATTTCTTGCAGTAATATAGGGTTGGGCTCAATGCAAATAGAGATGAAGAATGAGATATGAAGCTCATGTGTCAGACAATCGGTACCTGAAAGATGACTATACCTTTAAGCGTAAACAAGTTTTGTTTTATAGATTTCTATTTTCATGAGTTATACATTCAGCTCTTTTCTTCCTCCATGGCTACATAGCCTCCTTATATTTATTTCTATATATACATTCATGCACATAATATTACATGCATTTCACTACAATAAATAATCTATTGTACACATTATATTTTTCCAAGTTCATATAGTTTCCTTTCCAACCAATCCACAAAATTATCTACATGCTCCGAGAAATTCTAGCCACAACCACTCTAATGGTAACCATGGTGGAAACTTTAAAAAAATAGTTGATAAGTAAATTCCAAGTGTCACATAGATTGCTTGTTTCCTATTACTATGCTTCATTATAATGTCTTTCTCTCTTCTCTTTGAAGCTGCATGTCACAAGGTCTTTGTTGTCATAGTTTACTTGTTCTATTCTTCATCAAGCATAAGATTGACCTATACCTTTTGACTTCTTTCTATTTATGTTTGACCTATGTATGCTTCATAGCCCCTACCTATTCTTTGGTGTTATCTCTATTCATCCTTAGTGCTATAAGCATTCTGGACAGTAGAAACTCTGTATAAGAAAGTATCCATATGGTTTACATCTTCTACTCTCCATATGTTAAAATTTCATTTAAAATTTATTTTAGATCTTGATCTTCAATTTGAGAGATTCTAAAATATTTTTTACAAAAACACTTGAGAATCATAGATAAGTGGCAGATGGTCCAAAAACCCACATCAAATACAACCTTAAGAGAGGTAGAAAAGCATACACATTTCAAAAAAATGAGAAAAGGTGAATGTTTCTTGTCGATATCCCATTAAAATATGATTATAAACTCTCATTCCAATACATCTTGCAACTCTTACATAGACTAGTTGTATTGTACCAATATGTTTCATGATACTCTTTTTTCCTCAACTATTTCAAGATCCTTATAACAAACTCTTAATTTTCATGGTTATTTTGTTTGGATGGAACATGTTAAATGTTTTCTATCAATATGTTCCATGATATTTATTTCCCCGCATCTATTTGAATTACCCCATGACAAGTTTTTCTTCTTGGTATCCTTCTTTCCATATCCCCATAATAAAATGTTCATTCACGTAGTTTGCCTCTTCTATGCTGCATATTTTAAAATTTTATTTGAGGTGTCTTTCCTCTATAATATTTAGTACAAGATAAGTATCATTCTAATACCTATTATATAATTGGAAAGACACTTCTAGTAATCACAAGAAAAGCACAGATGGTCAGAAACCCACATTAAATAGACTTTAACACCATGGAGAATATAACAGTTGACCAGTAAAAATGAACAGTTTTTTATAGGCAAGTGGATATTGATACAACACAAGGAATCTATGTAATATTCATCTCCTCAATTCAAAATTAAATCTGCATAATTTGGCACTGAATATTATAGACAAAATAGAGGAATTGTAAAAGGACTATTAGAAAAACACTTAAGAATCATAGGTAAATGGCACATGATCGAAAACCCACATTAAACATATTAATACAAGCTAACCAGTTTATTTAAGATTTATGTTTTCAATTGAAAATTCAAGCTACATTCTTTGGTAGTCAACCCACATTAAATAGAAGTGGTAAAGCCAATGGGTTGCAATACCTTATAAAAAATGCCTATAACACCACAAACTTAATTGAAAATTTGAGGTACATTACTTCCAACTAAATATTATAGGCGAATAGAGAAATTGTAAAAGAGAAATTACAATAACACTTAACATCCACTAAACTATTTTTATGTCCAAAATGTTTATGCTTTCATACTAACACTCTGCATATATACATATATGTGATTACTCCTATGTTAATCTGCAATTTGTCCTATGTTAACGGGTATAAAACCAAAGGTGCACATAGATAACTACAAAAAATAAACAAAGGGTGAGAAAATTACCAGCCTTTACCATATTTTCTAATGAAGGAAAGAAGATATAACTATAATTTCTCCATCCATACAGAGGCATAATCTCTTTGAAGTCTCGAAAATGGGTATAACGTCAAAGATACAAACATATAACAAGGAATAATAAACAGAGAGACAAGGAAATGAACAATAAATTAATCACTCTAACACCTCTTAAACAATTTCTCTACTTGTCTTCAATATTTATTTCCAAAGAACGTACCTCGAATCTTCTATCAATATGTTTCATTATATTATTTTTTCCTCATTTGTTTCAACTATAGAGCCATCAACAAAGCTTCATTCTACACACTCTAAAGAATCTTTAATGACTAAAAAGGTCCATACAAATACACAGAAATAACTAAAACAATAAACTAAGCGTGAAAAAATTACAACAATCTCTTCTTTTAACTGCAATTTGTCCATCCAAAATAGACAGATAATTTGTTTAAATTCTACAAAATGGGTGTAACGCCAAAGATAGAAACATATAATAGGAAGACATGAACAATAAATTGATCTATGCAAAATTAATTTATTTGCATTCCATGCCTAAGATATGTATGCAAAAATATGTTTGTGAAACATGTGCACATATAACAACTAACAGCAAGAAAGGAAAAAAATGTAGCCATGTACGAAATGAGAACCAAGAAAAAGGTGACATTTTTTACTATAGCCTTATTTGGAATGAATACCAGAATGGCTCTTTCAACAATGCAACTTAATCAATATATTTTCTTGCACATTTCAAAGTACATCTCTGTTCAAACCCTGTGATGAGAATTCAACCAAAAATAATATATGTGAATGTATGTATATGTGTATATATGTATATGTATATGTATATGTATATGTATATGTAGATGTCTAACCTCTTTTATTGTAGATCTATATTTTTTTTTATAATGTTGCACAAATACAATAGGCTTCCACAAAAATAGTGCACTCTACATTGTCTATTTCAAATTGTTTAATGCTTCAGAAAAATCCAATGCTTGTTTAATGCTCCAACATAATCCAATGTTTCTCATGCTTCTCAGCCACTATCAGTAATACATGTAATTATAAAACTTTTCAATTACCAATAGATAGATTCAACAACCCAATTGTAAATATTATTGATTATTTCAACTTTCAAATTGTTTATATTTATTTTACCCATATACTTGCTGATTTTTTATGGTTCCTTCCAAATTTTATTTCACGTCCACTAACATACCCCTCTCTTCTATTTGTAGTTACTAGGGTAATGCACCCAAAAGTATCCTAGAATCACGATGCTTGTTTCTTACAAAGTTACTGCGCTAAAAAAAACACTTCAATATGGTGGACCATATATGAAAATACTACATTTTCCTCAACTTTGATATTGTGACATCTATAATGGAACTCTACAAAATTTCCCATATATTTTTCATACTTTTCTTGCTCGGGGGTTTAGCTCGAGTCCCTGAGGCTCCATGATGCCAATATGGTATGGTGGATAACGAGCGTGGGTTTTGTATTTTATTTTTTAACGCCATATATTTGTTCTTATATAGATTACTGCCAATCAATGTAGTTTGAGATTAGAATGGAGAAGCCGCATATTTTTTTTTTACAATTTTCCTTCTTGTCTATAGTCTTTACTACCAAAAAATGTAGTTTGAATTTAGAATTGAGAAGACAGTTCTCACATACATTCTTTGCCTTGTATCAATATGTGTCATTATATTTTTTCCACTTCATATATTTCAAGCTCTTTGTAACAAAGTGTTTATTGTTGTGGTTTGTCTGTTGTCAATTCTCAAAAAAAATTAAACTGTTAGAAACTGCAATCATGGTGTTGATATGCGCCTTGGCTTTAGAAAAACATAGTTTATAATAACATATTTCTTATATCATGGGAAGTTTTAGATAACCACTTGAGACTTTCATCATGTCACCTCTAAACCAAGCATATATTTTATTCAATTATTCTAACAATCAAAAAAATATGGTGTAGCTGAGTTTTGAATTCCACTATGAAGTAATTCATTAAAAATTGATATTTTATTCCCAATTTCCTTTTAATTGACTACTTTTCAATCTTTTATACTTCTCTCCATTTTATTTTACTACTAATAACCCGAAAAACACATGCATACCAAAAGTTTAATTTAGAAAATTGTGTACTAAATAGTAATTATATAAAGTATCCAATATTAAACATTTTTTTCCTTGAAAAATATGTGATAACCAAAGTTATCAACTACCTTTGTTAGACAATATTTTTTAAATGCAGTATTAGTAATTAAAGGCATGGGTAATAATTTAAAAGCTAAAATATACATGTGCATCAAAGGTTTATAAATATAAAACTAAAACATAGATAAAATTATCTCATATCTTAAATTTTGGAGAAAAACTATTATTGTGAGGAAAAAAAATTATTTAAAAAATAAATTTAATTCATATTTTGCAGTTATCATTTTTAAAGAATAAATTTTTATTAACAAATTGTATTTGTTGAAAATTAATTAACTATATTCGTAACATTTTTAAGTAAAATCAATTTTCTATAACTATTGTAACGATAATTATTAAATATTACATATTAATAATAAAAAAGTTATTGATCATTAGTTGTTTAAAATTAGAACTAATGCATAGATTGTAATTAATTAGGTTCATTGAAAATGGCATATAGTTTTATTTCACATTTACATCAATCAATTTTCAACTATTAGTTTTTAATGTGGAGATGCACAGATTGTTCTCTCCTATTTGTTGGAAAGGTTCATAATCTCCTACCAATAGCCAATGAGATATGAATGACCCTCACGTTTAATTAACATGCACCTTGTTCCTCGACTCAATCAAGTAATTATAAATATCATCACTTTTTCTTATTTCAAATCCCACTCTACACAAAATATCTCCCTGCTTCTCGCCCGCTTCATAGACTTTTGTGGTGCACCCCTATTGGCTGATTGTTGCATGCCTATGCATGTGACTACTAGTTAATCCTAAACCAATATTGCATTATTTTCCTTTCCCCATTCTGATAACATCTCCTCAATTTGTGAGCCTTTGAATATCTTATGTCAATGATGGATGGCCAAGATTCTCTGACATCTATTAGGTAAAAATGAGGCCCATTTATCCAACTTGGTACGCAATAGCTAATGGTGCACTAAGGAAAGGTGTCAAATTTCTTTCATCTTAAAAACTATGTGGTGATTCCATGTGTCCCTTTGATGAATTATCTTTTTGTAAGGAGACCAAGCCCATTAGCCTGATGATTTGTTGTCAATAGCCAACAATAGAACAAATTTTACCCTTAGTGCTACCATCTTCACGAAGGTACACCATGATGATACATGTCCCATAAAGGATCCTTGCATTGTTCTCTTTATGTTTTAGTCAGGCCCACCTATGTATGCCTTAACCTTTTCACCAATGGCATAGATTTTTTGTTGTATCAATTGGAGTTGTATTTTATATTTATGCCATGATGACATGCGGATTATTTTTTACATGACATATTAGTAGCTTTTAAAATAATTATGGGCCCTCACTGGAAATTGACCTACATGCTCTAGCTAATAGTGCAATATATTGAATGTGTTGAACTTTGCATCTCCTTATGTTGCACCATGATGACATGTGGTGGTTCCTTGAAAACACCAATAGATTTATATGTTAAGAATGATAGGCCCCACAAAACATTAAATTAGATATCTTAGCCAATAACATAATGTTTAAACTTGACAAGATTCACAAGGTTTAAATTTTTTGAAATACCAACATGTGGCATCCTCATGATTGTGACACATTGGTGGGCCGGCTTAACCGGCACACTCTAAGTGCTGACTACTTAGGTGGTTGGGATCATGTGGGGCCCTCTTAACCCAACTTTTCCTTTTTTCGTAACGTTTCTTTAACCCTTTTTCAATTTCCATTTCCGTAGCACTCCAATGCTACAATTAACATTTTTTGTTCCTGTTAACATTTGCAGTTAACATTTTCCGTTTCCGTAGCACTCCAATGCTGCAGTTAACCGTAGCTATTCATGTTTGTCGTTTCAACTATTTACATTTGTCCTAGAACAACAAACACTTGATTAATTCCTATGAAGGATGGAGTGACTTAGCCAATTTGTATTCCTTAAGTTTTCAGCCCGACTCGCATATTCTTGTTCTCCATAACCTGCAATTCCTTGCGTTTCAAAATGGTTTGGTGTCACACATGCATCGGGGGGTTTAGTTTTTATCCCACATTGATTAAGTTACATGGAGTGGGGTGATTGTAGCTATTATATTGGGAAGAGTAAATTTTGTTCTAAGTAGTAGAAAATAGAATTTCTTTTTATTCTATTGACATATATTAACTATTAATATTTTTATTAAAATTTATACTTTAAAATTACAATTATTTAATATTTATTATTAAATAATGTTTTCTAATGAAATTATATTTACTATTTTTAATCACTACATATAAAGTATATATTTTAATAATGTTATTATTCTTAATTATTTATTTTAATGAAGAAAAATATTGTTTATTATGTTTTATTTAAATAATTTAAAGTATATATTTTAATAATATTTTTTAGTGATTATAAAATATATATTTAATAATTTTATTATACTTAATTATTTATTTTAATGAAAAAAAGTATTTATTATGTTTTATTTAAATAATTTAAGTAAATTTTATAATATGTTAGGATTTATAAGCAGATTGATATTAAAATTCAATAAATTGAATGTGATTCTTACTTTAAAATTAATTGATACAAATATGTTATTGGAGTTGTAGATTTTGATCATTTGAAATGTTGGAGGCTTTAGACTTGATTTTATAAATGTTCTTTAAATATGCAAACTAAATGCTCTTTGCATTGGTTTAGATATGTGTCTACAAAATAGAACTAATGTACAAACTAGAACCTATAGTTGCAAGAATTAACTATAGCAAAAAACTAATTCTTGGAATTGACTCACTTTTATCTTCTAACAAATACACCTCAATATGGATTGACAATGTTTAGAAACACCATTACAAAATCTACTAAATTGTGAGGCTTGTGTTATCCTCATTAGATCCTTACATGATCAGCAAATGCCTCAAAAAAAATATTTGGTTCATACCTATGTCTAAGAAACCGAACTAGTGTGCAAATATAGATCTATACCTATAAGAATCAACTAGTAAAAAATTGATGCTTAGAATTTAGTTTCGTTGATCTTCTAATATTTGAACCTCAATATAGATTGATAATGTTTAGTAATTTTTTTAAGGAATGTGCTAAATTGTGAGGGTTTCATTCTCGTAAATGAGACCCCTAATCAAACCAATAACACAACTTAGGAATAATGATTAAAGACTTGATATATGTTATGAGAAAATTCTATTACATTCCTCTCAATGAAAATGCTCTTTTGATAAATCCTAGTTGTCCTAATAATCTTTGATAATTTTAAATTCTTGAGTGAATTTCTTTAAATAAAATAAAGTATTCAAAACAACATAAACATGCACTAGGTAAGCTCACAATGACTAGTGGGAGGGTGTTGTCAAAATTTAAATTGAATTTAAATTTTAAAAGTGGGGTTCAAAATGACTAGGCCAAGTTTGCACTAGTAGATCTTATCTAATATAGGATAATTTAATGCAATGAATTCACACAATAATATGCCACGTGTACACTTGTTATTGCACAAAGGACAATCTAGTCAAAGTATTAATGGAAAAGGGCATTATATATCATTAAATTTTAAGCTTAATACTGACCTAATTAACATTGAAGATTATAATGATGGTATTTTCAAATTAAGAGAAATTAATAGGATCTTGCTAAAAAATTCTCTCTTATTGATAAAAATGATACCAATGTTAACATTAGGAGATCGTTATTCTAAGTTGTGGTGTAAAAGAGAGCCTTAATGGAAATATATTTGATAATTTCTTCAATAGGATCTCTCTATTGAATCTCAACTAAAAAATGATTCTTTTAATGAGTCCTTGAAGGAGGAGTTGGTGAGAGTTAGGCATAATTTGAGAAAATTGTAAACTAAGAAGATTCAAGGTTTAAAAGTTAGGGCTAAAATGAATTGGCTCAAAAATAGAGATAAAGGTTCTAATTTCTTCTTTAATTATTTAAAGGAGAAAAAGGCTAGGGAAGACATTGGCTCAATTTAAGTGGATAATCAACATATAAATGATCTTTCTTTAGGGAAAAAGAAAAATAAAAAAAGGTGGTGGATCAAATAGGTAGTGAGTGAATATTCTCTCTCATAAAAATAAATTAGTAGTAGCCTATGACAAGAGATAACAATACACAAATCCTAATAAAATTGGTAGTAGATCTAACCATACATAAATCATGCCTAAATCTAGAAAATCTATAGAAGTTATTTGTGATGTGAAGTGAGTCAATTCAATATTACTTCCTATTTGACAAATTAAGTATTTGTATTTATTAAGAATATCATCCACATTCTCACTTGATCAATAAAAAAACATATATAGAATACAAATCATGTGAAACATAATAAAATTTGTATATCATTAACAAATCTACCTATGGTAGGATGCAAATTATTTAGCATTGATAATATATTATTAGTAGTATGGTTGATGAGTCTGGAAATTTTTTTCCCATCCATATAATGGACTATGGAAGCCTAATATCTCTAATAAAATGTAATAATATTTCCAACATTCTTAAATTATAATTTATAACTTTAATGTTTTACATGCTACACAAGTTCATCAAATTCACCCTTTCAATTCCTTTGTTCAAGCTCCCTTTCTAGCCATATTCAAATTATTTACTTTTTTCTAGGGATAAGTCTCATCTTCATATAGATTGATCACTATTCCCTTGACCTAGTTGTTATTCAATGGTGAGACAAAATATTCATAAAAATGATGAAATTGCTTGGGACATAAATTTTCTTTGTTGATACTCTACTTTGATTCACACTTGAGTAGTATCCTTTTCGAGTCTAGCTTGAAGTAGATGTAATTGATCCTTCGATTGTTAGTACCCATCACTCTATGCAATGAAAGAAATTTAATTATTTAGAACATAGTAATTTAGTTATGGCTGGAACAAAACTAACAAAAAAATTGAATATGCTCATATGTGCATATGTGAAGTAATTATTAAATATTTTAGTGATAAGGAGGTTGTATTTCCATATAACATCACTCACATGTTTTGTAGACTCAACACAAAAGCATGAAAATTCTATTTGAATCAATATGCAACACCCTTATGTATTGATAAACTACATAAATGTTCAAAAGAAAAAATAACTACTTGAGAATAAAGAGAATGAAGGTTTGGTCACGTTGGTGATTTCCTTTGTAATATGAAGAAAACTAATAATAATCAATATGTTTTTTTTATCATATTGCAAGAAAATTGATAACACATTAGACTTGCAAGAACTTAAATAATAATATCAAAAATTTAGATACATAAGATAGGATTCCTTTATGTCATATATGAATTTTTATGAATGATTGAAAGTAACCATTCATTTAAAATTCACAAACTTGGTGATTGTTAAGTGTAAGTAGTTTAAATATGATTTAATACTTAAACATTTGAATCAATTGGACCTTTTTTTTTTTTTTGCTAGATAAATCGCTGCATGTGGGGCATCACCCCTAAGTAACCAAAATTAAAAAATTAAAAAATACGAATTGCTTCAAACACAATATTGGGGAGCACAATAACCTGCTTCAAACCCATTAATGGGGAGCACAAAAGAATCAAACCAATATTTGGCCTTGCCTAAAAGACTTCAGACTCTGTTCAATGTTGAGATTGCTTGCCAGGGGGCAGCTTCCTTCGCTTTACCTCTGTCCAACCATGTTCAACCTAGGAAGGTTCCATAGTGCTTTGATCTGCTTCATTTGAGGAGCATGAGTTCCTCAAGTCCTCTGACCTTCCCTGTCCATTAACGATGTCCTCCTTGACTTTATCCCCACTAAGCATCAAGCCATTTGAAGACCCACCTTTTGATTCCTCAGAAATGGCACTAGTAGGGGAATGTAGAGGGTCCGGAGATTTGGTAGTTTCTAGAGAGGAGGAAGATAATTTCAAAGGATCTGGCGAAGAACACAAATCCGCTTGAGTAGAGATCTGATAGTGATGAGGTTCAACACCAATCCACCATGTGGGGGTGTTGCGAAAGGATTGGTTCCAGATCCCAGCCTCATGGAATTTTTCTTTGGGGAATTGTGGTGGAAGATGTTTTATTGAGAAACACCTCCTACATCTAAAAGCTATCTTTTCATAATCAACTTGTTGGCTCCATAGTCTCTCACCCACCTTTAATGAAATCTCTGCTGAGAGGCCATGGGAAAGATCCATTTCCACACAGATTCGAGAACAAGTGGTGCTTGCATACTTAGTTGTTTCTACTACAGCACCTAAAAACTTTCCCAAGCCATTTCCAATGGTTTGCAAGCATTCCAATTCCCAAAACTTTATTGGGAGGTATAGCAGACGAACCCAGAGAAAGAAGGAATTGAAAGTTTTTGTGCGAGGATCAAAGGATGGATACCAAGGTTTCATGCAGAGGAAATCACACTGAAACACCCACGGCCTATTTTTTACCACCTTTTCCTTGTCTTCATGGGACTCAAACTCAAGGATGAAGAAACCCCTAGTACAGGAAAAGATATTGATTGCACCCTCCAATCCCTCCTTCCAGGTAGACTTGATCCATGCATGGAGATCGCACAACTTGGGCCAATTTTTTGCAAATCTGCAAATGAGAGCGTTGTCGCAGAGGAATTCCTCTCTATCATGAACTGAACCATCTACACGGATCTCAAGCACTTTCCCAAAGTGATGTAACAGAAAGGGAGCTCTAGTATCCCTGGGCGTGAGCAAACCTGCTACCTTGCTCCGGGAAAATCCAACCTTAACCCCAGTCAACCCCTGCAAGTCGAGCAAGGGCATGCAGCCCTAGTCCAATATTTTGTGACCCGCAGGAGGAGGAGGGATTGTACCGTGCACGCCCATGTTCTCCATCAGTCTCTCGGGAGAAACTACTACCGAGCTAGCCCTAGCCTTTCCTCGGAGGACATTAACATAGCAATGTCTAGGATTCACGTTATTCGCGACAAGGCAAGGGGCATCGTTCGGTGTTGTGCCGCCATTGCCATCAACACCTCTGGACTCAGTAGAACCCTTGGTGCAAGGCAGCATGGACGAGGAGCGAAATGCAGCCCGAGACATTGCAGAGCGCTTGAATCAATTGGACTTATTAATGTAGGGAGTGTCATATTTTTATTTATAATTAAAAATTTAATAATATTAGATTTTATGATTAGAAAAGATTGTATAATATATTGGAATATATAGTATATTTTTACTTTATGTATGTGGATTTTTATTTTTTGGTAGTATACTATCTTTTTCGTACTAGAAGTTTTAGTTTACATCTTGGTATGTTTAGCTTTCTCAAATTTGTTCAAAGCTTATTATTTTTTGTAATTATATATATTTATGATTTATATTACATGTAAGATTCGATTCCTTTATGTCACATATAAATATGTTTAGATTTCTCAAATTTTTGCAAACCTTATTATTTTTTATAGACATTGTTTTTAGTAAGGAAAAAAAAGGGTTTTACAGGGACCCGAAACCACCAAGTTTACAAAACAACAAAAGATAGAACATAAAAGGTCCACTTTATAGACATTGTTATTTATAATTATGATTTCGAATAATAATTATAAATAAAAAATAATAATCTTTGCACAAATTTTCTGAATTGATTATATATTACCAAAGAAAAAGTAGGTTACATAGTACATATTGCACTCAAAAAGAGCATAACAAGTCTAGGAGACTACAAACCAACACAGATACCAAAAAATGTTACATAGATGAACAATTTTTAGTGCTCAAAGCCATAACAACCTAGATATTATAGCTTTCACTATATATGCTCATATCATAGAACCCAATGGGTGGATTGATTTCTAAGATGTCATTTTTCTAAGAGTTTTCATAATTTGAGATCTATCTCCTTTGGGAAAATCTTGATGATTCCTCTATTAATATTTCTTCCCAAGGAGCCTTTGCTAATAGCTTCAGAATAAACCTACAAGAGATCTTCACTACTAATCTAGTCAACTTTTTTCTTGTAAAATTTAGTAGGAAGCCCATCTATGCCTAGAGATTTATCAAATTTAAATATTCTAATATCCTATACAATCTCATCCTTAGAGATATCTCTATCAAGCCAATCATTGTCTTCCTCTTTGATTTTCCTAGGGATGACTTGCTACAATGATTTTAGGCTCTTTTATAGTCTACAATGTTATCTTCATCAAAGAAAATATTTGTATAGAAAGCTTGAAATTCATTTATAACCCAAGAAAGATCATTTATATGTTGATTATCCACTCAGATTGATCCAATGTCTCTCCTATCCTTTTTCTCTTTTATATAATTAAAAAAGAAATTAGAACCTTTATCTCCATTTTTTAGCCAATCCATTTTATCCCTAACTTTTAAACCTTGAATCTTCTTAGTTTGCATTTTTCTCAAATTATGCTTGAATCTCAGCAACTCCTCATTCAAGGAATCATTAAACGGACTGTCTTTCAGTTGAGATTCAATAGAGAGATCTTATTAAAGAAATTCTCAAATATCCATTAAAGACTCTTTTTGGCCCACAACTTAGAACAAGGACCTCTTGAGATATCAAAATTGGTATCATGTTTTTCAATAGGATTTTTTGTTTTAGAAAGATCCTATTAATTTCTCTTAATGCAAAAATACCATCATTACAAGCTTCAATGTTAAGTAGGTCAGTATTAGGCTTAAGATTTAATGATACATCAATTCCTTTTTCCATTAATTTTATGACACTTTGACTAGATTGTCCTTTGTATAATAAAAATTCTACAATTGGCATATTCTTGTGTGAATTCATCTCATGACATTACCCTATCTTGGATAAGATCTACTAGTGCAAACTTTACCTAGTCATTTTGAACCCACTTTTAAAATTTAAATTCAATTTAAATTTTGACAACAACCTTCCACAAGTCATTGTGAGCTTACTTAGTGCATGTTTAGGTTGACTTGAATGCTATATTTTATTTAAAGACATTCACTCAAGAATTTAAAATTATCAAAAAATATTAGGACAACTAGGATTTATCAAAAGAGCATTTCATTGAGAGGAATGCAATAGAATTTTCTCATAGCATATATCATGTCTTTAATTATTATTACTAAGTTGTGGAATTTGCTTGATTAGGGGTCTAATTAAAGGAGAACAAAACCCTCATAATTTAGCACATTCCTTAAAAAAATTACTAAACATTATCAATCTATGTTGGGGTTCAGATATTAGAAGATCAATGAAACTAAATTCTAAGCATCACTTTTTTACTAGTTGATTCTTATAGGTATATGTTTATATTTGCATACTAGTTCAATTTCTTAGACATGGATATGAACCAAAGAATTTTTTTGAAACATTTACTGAACATGTAAGGATCTAAATGAGGATAACACAAGCCTCACAGTTTAGTAGATTTTGTAATGGTGTTTCTAAACAT
Source organism: Sequoiadendron giganteum (assembly GCA_007115665.2). NCBI lineage: Eukaryota > Viridiplantae > Streptophyta > Pinopsida > Cupressales > Cupressaceae > Sequoiadendron > Sequoiadendron giganteum. The sequence continues at coordinate 331,680,824 of CM021100.1, forward strand.
TGTCAATCCATATTGAGGTGTATATGTTAGAAGATAAAAGTGAGTGAATTTCAAGAATTATTTTTTTGCTATAGTTAATTCTTGCAACTATAGGTTTTGGTTTGTACATTAGTTTTATTTTGTAGACACATATCTAAACCAATGGAAAGAGGATTTAGTTTGCATATTTTAAGAACATTTATAAAATCAAGTCCAAAACCTCCAACATTTCAAATGATCAACATTTGCAATTCCAATAACATATTTGTATGAATTGATTTTGAAGTAAGGATCACATTCAATATATTTAATTTTAATATCAATCCGCTTATAAATCCTAACATATTATAAAATTTACTTAAATTATTTAAATAATACATAATAAATATTTATTTTTCATTAAAATAAATAATTAAGTATAATAACATTATTAAATATATATTTTATAATCATTAAAAAATATTATTAAAATATATAGTTTAAATTATTTAAATAAAAAATAAGAAACAATATTTTTCTTCATTAAAATAAATAATTAAGTATAATAACATTATTAAAATATATATTTTATATGTAGTGATTAAAAACATTAAATGTAATTAATTTCAATAGAAAGCATTAAAATTATAAATATTAAATAATTGTAATTTTAAGATATAATTTTGAATAAATATATTAATAGTTAATATATGTCAATATTTTCTATTGCTTAGAACAACATCTACTCTTCTCGATATCATAGCTACAATCACCCTACTCTATGTAACTTAATCAATGTGGGATAAAAACTAAACCCCCTAATGCATGTGTGACGCCAGACCATTTTGAAACGCAGGGAATTGCAGGTTATGGAGAACAAGAATACGGGAGTCAGGCTGAAATCTTAAGGAATACAAACTGCCTGAGTCACTCCATCCTTCATAGGAATTGATCAAGTGTTTGTTGTTCTCGGTTGAAATGGCAAACGTGAATAACTACGGTTAACTGCAACATTGGAGTGCTACAGAAACAGAAAATGTTAACTACAAATGTTAACAGGAATGGCAAATGTTAACTGCAACATTGGAATGCTATGGAAACGGAGATTTGAAAAGGGTTAAGGAAACGTTACGGAAAAAGAAAAAGTTGGGTTAAGAGGGCCCCACATGAGTCCGGCCACCTAAGCAGTCAGCGCTTAGAGTGTGCCGGTTAAGTTGGCCCCACATTGACATGTGAAATCCTCGCTATTGTAAAACCTTGACATGTGGCATCCTCACTTCTCATTATTGACATGTTGTTCCTTGTTGAAACAACATGAAAATTATGAACTATTGTCCAATTCAATTGAAAGAAAAATGTAGAGTAGAGATCTACAATGTCATAGTAACCTCTTTTTCCATCTCTCTTTTTTAACCTTATAGGAAAATAGTTTTTGTCAAGCTTTTAATTCCAAATAGATTTTAATACAATAAATTATTATTTTCACTTTTGAAAAATGTCTCATAATACAATGAAAATAGTGAGATATAAAGTTAACCTTATCAAATTTCTATGATTGAATTTAATCAACCATGCTCACAATTAATCCAATACCACTCTCATTCATAATGTGTTTTTCTTCTAACATTTACCATATGTTAGATGGTCAAAAATAAGGATTTTTTATTCTAATTCTTATACATTCCATGCTAAATGTAATTGCTACTATTAATTATAAAGTAATCGATGAACATGCATGTGGTTGGCCATCTACCATTACTACCCCTCTCATTCACAATGTATTTTTCTTCTAACATTTACCATATGTAAGATGTCAAAAATAAGGATTTTCTATTCTAATTCTTATACGTTCCACCCAAAATGTAATTGCTACTATTAATTATAAAGTAATAGATGAACATGTATGTGGTTGACTATCTACCATTACTAGAATAACAATTAGAAATACCAATATTTTTCATGAATATATGAAATTATATTTGTAACATCAATGTTTTGCACAAAATCAATCTCATTTCTAAATATGGGTTCGGTATTTAATGCTTTGAGAGAGAGAAAGTAGGGATTAGACAATTTTTTCTTTGTATATTTCCTTTCTCTGTGGTGTACTAATTGTTATCGAGTTTTAAACACATAGGTGGCCATGAAAGGTATGCTAGATATTGTCTACTAAATGTTTGTTAATTTTTTAAAATTATTTATTCAACACATTTAAAAAAAAATAGAATTGTGTGAATTCTTGAATAAACTTCAATTATATATTTCCCTACAGCAATAACATTTCAGAATTATAAATAACTTTACATTTTGAATCTTAAACTCATTAATTTTATTAATTAACAAATATTATATTATTATATTCAATAATTATATATATTTATAATTTTAAATATCTCAAAAGTGTCTATTTTTTAAAATTAATTTGTAGTATAATTTTGATTTTTTTATAGTATCAAGATTAACCATAAGTTTAACAAATTATTAACTAAAAAAAAATATTTTATCTTTTTATACTACAAATGTTGTGACCTAACCCGACCTAGCAGCCCTTATCTTGGGTACCTGAGGCGAGCGAGGGAGTGAAGACGAGACTAGTCCCCTACAGTCTTATCCCTCGCTGGCAAAAAAATTATAAATTAAACTAATAAATTAAACAAGATTTATTCTTATCTTGTAATCTCCAACCAATAACGTAATTTTGAAAAATCTCCATCTAGTCGTTCTAATGTAAACTTCAATATACATGTTTTTTGGTCAATTCAATATCGGAAATGCTACCTTTCTACCTACATTTCAGTGAGCTGCACGAGAAACGAACATTCAACTGCGAAGAGAAAACAGGGAACAACCCCAAGGGCATATAAACAGCAACTGCCCATAGTTTTTTTGTTTTGGTAGATAAAGATTATGGATATTACTTTGAATTCACCTAACTTATGCTTCTCTTCTGCAAAACACATTGTGCAAGCTATTTAAGACTGCGACTTTCCGGGAATTGTAGCAAGCGTTAACGTAACAAACTCTTTTCCTAGCTAACCAAATGACTTTGTTAGACACGCCACTCGCCCCGCGTAATTGGTTCAGAGTGAACAAATACGGCACTTCAGCACGGAAGACATTTCTTGAAATGCTATCCTATCCACAGCTATCTTAGTAGACAAGTTTCATATGATGGAATTGGATGAAATCAATCCATGAGGCTCTTCCTCTTTTGTGTTCGATGAGATAAAAATCTGAGTCTCCCTGGGAACAATTGTGTTTATTTTAAGCTGAATATGAGAGAGATATTACTGTAAAAAAAAATCATCTAAGAGATGGAGATGAATTCTGAGATATGGGGCAGGCTACCCGAAGAATTACTAATAATTGTTTTAGCCAAGCTGCCCACTTTGGTGACTGGGAAGTTCAGAGCAGTTTGTAAACAATGGAAGTTTCTTCTTTCACCATCACAATCCTTCCAGAGGATAATACCATTTGTTCATCCCTGTTCTACCTCTGCTTTTCTTATTGGCCGCCTACATCCTTCCCACTGGATAAATTCACTCAATAACAATTTATATCTACTTCAACCAATGCCTAATTCCCACGTGCATAGACTCTCCTTACAATTTTTGACACCTGACTCAATCAATGTTGTTACTTCTTGCAAGAGTGTGCTCTGCTGCTCCAAGGACGGAGCTCCCACTTTGTTTTACATTTGCAATCCTGTCACCAAAACATGGAAAGAGCTTCCCCCTCCTACTCTACTCAGACGATATGATTTCATTGGATTGGCCTTCGACGGCTCCACAAGGTTCTGCATCTTAATCATTGGAAGAACTGCAATAGTTGAAGAGGAGAACAATATTGTGGTGGAGCTTTTTAATTCACATACTAATGTCTGGACGAAATTGCAGATGAATACAAGCAGATCAGTTAACCCGTTCGGGGAAGGGGTGTATTCTAGAGGAAGGTTTTATTGGATCAACTCAACTTACCTTGGGTTCAACCGATGCAGGTTGGATGTTGTATCATTAGATATAACAAAGAATTATTGGGATGTTATTAGAAATCCTCAGTTATCAGATAGATCCCTTTCTCAAATTTTTTATCATTGGCAGCTAACTGGGTATGATGGGAAGGTGGTTTTGGTGTACAATAAAGATCTGCGCTTATGGAGGTTGAATGAAGGTGATGGGGATGAGAGATGGTCAGAACTGCCAGAATTGCCCAGGAGGTTATGTGGAGAAGTTTCTCATGCTGGGATCGTGAATGACTTTGGCAGCCTGAGGTGTGCACAAGTAGTGGTTAACAGCAGTGGATGGATTTCTGTGCACTTGCCTAGGAATAAATTGGTTGTGTTTGATGGAGAGGGAAGAGTGATGCAGAGTATTGAAGGTGGACAGATGACCATGTTTACACAAACACGTCCAACATCAGTTCGTGCTTTTGAGATCAACAATATTTGGTGGCCTTAATTAGTGGGAGAACTTCCGCTGGAGATTGTTTTTTCCCTCCTATAAATTGTGGGATAAACCGGCATCGTTTGCAAATTATAGCTTTGTCAATACTGCTCACACACCTACCGAGAAATTGCTTTCTTAAATAAATTTGTTCACATGCTAAATCTGTTTTCTTCCATCTGCAATCTATTTTCTGGAAACTGAAATCTCTTTTGAAAACATAAGAATTGTTTTGTAATCAGTCATGCCAAACTTATTTAAAAGCTCATCAATATATTTTTGTTGGGTGATAAAGATAGAATGGGGTTGTTGAATCATCTCAATATCCAAATAGTAATGAAAACATAAGAATTCTTTTGCAATCAGTCATGCCAAACTTATTTAAAAGTTCACCAATATATTTTTGTTGGGTGATAAAGATAGAATGCGGTTGTTGAATCACCTCAATACCCAAATAGTAATGAAGATGGCCCAAATTAGTCATATCAAATCTATGCTTGAATTGTTTTTTGACAGCTTGAATAGTATCTTCTTTAGTACGAGTGATAAACAAATCATCCACATAAACAACAAGATAGACAACCATGCTGTCAACCATTGTAACAAAAAGAGTTGCATCATCAAATTCAAAATGCTTGAAATTCAGTTGTAGGAGATGCTTGGTAAGTTTGTCATACCAAGCTCGGGGGGCTTGTTTTAAAACATACAAAGATTTGACAAGTTTACATACCTGGTGTTCTTTACCATTGATGACATAGCCTTCAAGTTGAGTCATATACACTATTTCTTTGAGATCACCATTTAAGAATGCAGTCTTAACATCTATTTGATGAACTTTCCACCCATTTTGGGCTGCAAGAGCCAACAAAGCACGAATGGTAGTCCATTTAGCTTTAGGTGCAAAGGTTTCATCATAGTATATGCCCTCTTTTTGAGCATATCCTTTGGCAACAAGTCGGGCTTTATATTTGTCAAGTGAACCATCTGCTTTATATTTATTTCTATAAACCCACTTGCAACTAATAGGTTTACAACCAAGTGGACGATCAACCAACTCCCATGTGCCATTTTTCAAAAGTGCATCATACTCATTTTGCATTTCTTTCCTCCATACTACAATATTCTTATCTTCATTATAGGAATTTGGTTATGAATCTATCATGAAATTGAGTTCATCAATGGACTCTAAGTTATCTACAATATTGGATTGAGCCTGCAACCTTGCTTTGTAAGAGCTTCTTGTACCTGTTTTACCTATTTCATCAGGTCTTAAAACTTTCAAAGTTTGTTGTACTTGTTTGGCCCACCTATGTGAAGATTTGGGTTGCACAAAAGATGTTTCCGTTTGCTGATTAGATGCTTCATTAGTGACTAATGCATCTACAATTTCAGACTCATCATTATAAGAGCGGGTTTCTTCTTGCACATTTATAGAAAGAGTATCTTGAGTTGGGACAACTTGGGAAATAGATTCTACATGTGAATCTATTAAAGGTGTGTCTAAATGAGTTGGCTTCTCCTCACAAAGATTTTCTATCCAAGGAAAAAATCTTGCACATTTATCAAGCTATTTTAATTGACATTCAACATCTGCATCACTTTTGGAAGATTCACAAAATAGAACATCACATGTAATGAAGAATTTCTTGTTAGCTTCATCATACAACCTATAGGATTTGGATGAATCAAAATAACCAAGAAAAATGCTTTTATAACTATGATTATGCAACTTACTTCTTTTGTCCTTAGGAATCAAAGCATACCAAGTAGACCCAAAAATCTAAAAATGTCGAACGGATGGAGGATACCCAAACCAAACTTCATATGGAATGGCATGTTTAAGTGCATATGATGGAGATTTATTACAAAGATAGACTATAGTTCTTGTTGCTTCAGCCCGAAAATATAACTTGATTCCTTTGAAATATAGCAATGTTCAAACCATGTTCATGATGGTTCTATTCATTCTTTCAACCACACCATTTTGTTGAGGAGTAACTGGAATAGTGAGATGATGTGTATCCCATTTTGACGAAGATAATCCTCAAAAACTAGAGAAGTAAATTCTCCTCCATTGTCTATTCGAAGAGTACCAATTTGAGATTGGGTTTGATTTTCAATCATAACACGAAACCTTTTAAAAATTTCAAAAGCCTCTTATTTATGCTGCAAGAAATAAATCAAGGTCATGTGACTGTAATCATCAATGAACAACATAAAATACTTAGATCCTCCAACATAAGTTACTGGTAAAGGCCCACATAAATTAGAATGAATGAGTTGCAATTTTCTATGTGCTCTCCAAGTTGAGTGTGGAAATGGATTTATATGTTGTTTGGCAAGAATACATGCTTTACATTGTTCAATTTTTTTAGGCAGAACAGCCAAACCATCAACACCATTATTTTGCATGATATGAATTCTATCATAACTAATATGTCCAAATCTTGCATGCCACAAAAGACTAGGAGATATACTAGCTTCTTCAGTAAGATATGCAAAACTTCTAGAAAGAGCAGAAGTACCATTGAGTTTTAATAGTCTTCCATCTTCATAACCAGTAAATGCAACTTGATTATTAAATATTTTTCTAACAACAACTTGTCCATCTTTTAACAAAAGAGTAGCCTTGTTGTTGAATCAACACTAGTGATAACAAATTACATTGCAACTGAGGAAGAAACAACACATCATGAAGCACAAAGTCTGGGAGATCGGGCAACTTAAGTCTAACAGTTCGTTTTCCAATAGGCTTGTGGCTTGATTTATCTACAAAGTAAATTGGACCACAGTCATCTTCATGAATTTTTTTAAAGTAATCACGCCGAAATATCATATGTTGCGTTGCTCCAGTATCTAGAACCCAAGAATCATGCCATGAAAAATTAGATGCAAAGTCTGAAATAGTAAGCACATATTGATCACTATCATTGTCACAAGAAAATTGGGCTGCTCTTGAAATTTTATCATCATTGTAAATTTTTCTTTGGACTACTCCTGAAATTTTATCATCATTGTATATTTTTATTTTTTCTTTTTCTTTAAAAGAATTTTCTTTAAAACTTTCTATCTTATCCCATTAGAGCTTGCACTCATGTGCTTCATGACTACCTTTTCTACCACATCTTTTACAATATAAATGTTGCCTATCATTTTGTCTCCATTGGCCTCTACCTTTTCCTTTATCACTATAACCATCTCTTGAATAATTTTTTTTTGGGGTTTTTCTTTTTGATAAGCAAGACAAACATTTTCACGAATATTATATATTTTCCTTCCAAAAGATTTTTCACATTCTGCTAACTTTTCAACCAATTAATCAAAGGTAATGGTTTTCAATTGATTGCTTGCTTGAAGGGACTCTAGATAAGTAGAATGTGTTGGAAGAAGTACCTTAATAAAGGCTGTGAGATAGATATCAACTTTCCCACTAGCAGCATCAACATCTTGTTTTATGGCTCTGATTTATAAATCCAAACTCATAACATCACCATTTTGCAACTCAAAATTAAATAATTTTAACTGTAACTGAATAAACTCTAATTCAAAATGAGAATCAAACAAATCTTTTAATTTATGAAGGGCTTCCCAAGCATATGTGCATCCCTATATATGTCGATACACATCTCAATTAACAGAAGCTCTTATTAAAGCCAAAGCTTTTGAATTTTTATATTGCCAAATTTTTTTTTCTTTAGCATCAGTTGGTTCTGTAGGTAGAGTATTTCCATCAAAAATTTTACACCATAAATCATTAAAAATTAGTGTATTTTCTACTTTTCTATGCCATTCCAACCAAGTATCTTTTCCGATTAAAGTTTCCCCAATCATTGAAACAATAGACTGCATTGTGAATCAAAAAGAAATATACACACTGCAGATTTTTTTAAAAACTGCTCAATTTTCTTGCTCAAATATAGAGATATGAAACCCTTGTAAACATAAATTGACTGATTTCACTTGAATCAATTGACTGTTTCTGTAGAGCGCTCCAATCTTCAAAAGCTTCACATATAAAAGTAAACATGTACTCTGATACCACTGTTGGCCCGGAATTGAAAATGAAATTGAAAGTGGCAAATTGTAAGTGATTTTATTTATTTCATATGAATAACAAACCTCCTGTTACACAGCGCTTACTCCTGTTGCACAACACTTCCACTCAATAAAGAAGCACGACATAAATATAAAAACCACTAACAGATAACTGTTAAAAACTGTTAAAAAGAAACTGCCCAAACAGAAAACAAACAAAAACTAATACAGAAAAACTAACACGAGAACACCAAAACAAATACTGGAACTTCCGGAAGATTAGACATAACAAAGAATATACTGAAATTTCTTTAACTTTCAAGTCGCCTCCTTCCCACACTCTTTAGCGTTTAATATGCTGTAATTAGCCTCTTCTCCTCTTACTGTTTCCACAACACACTGGACACGCTCATTAGCAGGTAAACTTATCTGTACTTATCTCAAATTTGTTATTTGAAAGGAATAGTTCTTAGTTTTGTATAGTAAATGCAGCTAACATTGATTGCAGCTGCCACGACTATCTTTGCCTTAGTTCATAAACGAGCGCTTACAAAAAAAGTTACTTCCCCGGTCTCAAACATCCTAGGGTTAATGCATCCTTCAGATTTCTCAATGATTATTTGTTATATTATTGCATTTTATTTATGAAAAAGAGGTGCAGTTTTAGAAATTCTTTAAGGACTAATTTGTCTTAATTGATATGGACAATCAAATTTGGTAGATATCAAAATATCTTCTATACGAATCTATATTGTAGAGAGAAGAATTAAAAAGGCATTACTTTAGGTCTGCACTGACTAACTGGGTTTTTGCTTACGCGAATAACCATATTTGCAGGGAATTTTGTTTCAACGGCAATGGTTCTGTTAGGTTTATCTGCCCAGCTGTTATGTACAGTTATGTCGATGTCATTTAGGACTGTCTACTTATCCATCGTGAATTTGATTCCTTTGTATATCATGGAAGTTTGACTAGGTACTTGTGTTCAAAACAGGGAGCTATACATTGGCCTTTATGTCAATAGGAGAGAGTGTTTGCTTCAAGCAATCTCCTATTTTTTCTGCTTTGTAGTTGCTTGTCCTCATTTGTAACTATTTATTTTTTAATAAAAATTTATCATAAGTATTTCAAATTATTTCAGAGTATCTTACAACTAACTGTTAATTTGAAAAAAAAATGAAAGGTAATAATAGTTTTCATTAAAGTTCATAAATTTTTTTAAGAAGGTTTTTCACAAATTAAACATTTTTAAGAATCAAAAGAATCAATGAAACTAACATAATATAAAATCTTCGAGAATGATCAATCGAAAAGATTATGAAGAAGCTAAAAAAATTGTGAAGTCTGAGAAATCAATAAGGACTCACAGTCTATGGTCTTACAATTAAAATTAACAAATTATGTGTCCATTTGACCAAACAATTCACAATTTCATTCCATTCTCTGAAAATATGAATAAAAGAAATGAAATCAAAATTTTGTGAAAGATAAAGAATTTACTCCAAATAAAATACCAACCCCAAGAAAATTCATGAAGACTCCTATTATTCAAAAGGAAGACCAAATTCATCAAATTTATTTCATAGATTATCTCCTTTCAATCCAATTCATAAGCTTTCTCTAAAGCCATAAGGATGGTACATGCCTCCTAATTATTATTGTCAAAACCTATAAAAAAGAGAAATAGAAGTGAATTAAACTAGGATTATCCCTCCCCACTCCACTAATCTCCATTGCACCCAAATTTCCATGAGAAGAGAAATTCATATTAATATTAAAAAAAGGGAGGAGGAGACCATTTCCTAGATCTATTCACTTTATTAGAGTATTTGATCCTAAAGCTCTAATGAGAAGAGCCAACTAGGTGATCCAACTCTAATTGCCTTAAAATTGAATTTCATAAGGAGCTAAGATATCATTGCCAACAGTACATTTAGCCACCAAAGTTTCTTTTATTGAGTCCAAAATATTCTTCTATACATATTTAATAAGACTTTGATAATCTTGGAAGATTTTACAATTTCAATTTAACAAAATTTTCTAAAGAATAAAGACAAAACCAATATCACCTGCCACCAAAAATAAATAGGTAGAATGAATGTGTGAATTCATTTCTTCTTAATTTTGTGTTTTTTTGTTATAGTATAAGTATTTCTAAAAAATTGATATTTAAATTGAATACTGACCAAGCCTATAAAGATTGCATTGAATGTTGGTGGAAATTGTGAGAAAATATCTTTTTGTTAGTTCCTTAACACTATAAAATAGTTTGTAAATTTTATTTTAAAAAGGTTGCTTGACATATATTTTTTATGCATATTTGTTGTTTGACATATATATATCTTGCTCGACAGTGTGTTTGATGCAGGTTGCAGGTGTTAGGCATCGACTCCACCTACACTGCTAGGTCTAAGTGTGCCTTAAAATCCCAATGGAAGTTATGTGGAAAAAGGATTTTAAAAAAGGTCCCCAACCCTTACCATCATCCTCGACGAGGATGAGTACCCATCTTGTTACCCCATACGTCTAGTTTGTATCCTTTGTCAGTTGTCTCACTTGGTGTCTACCATTATTTGATTTAAGTGTGGTGTCATGTTGTTGTTTGTCATGATGTTGTTTATAATGGTGTATGTTTTATTTTACTTCACAATTTTCAGGAGTAAGTCAAAGCTTAGGGGGGGAGGATGTAGTGCCCCTCCATGTTTCACCCTATCAATGTTGTCCATTTTGGTTGGTTGATCCAACAATTGTTGGTTAGTCTATTTGATTTAAGTTTGGTCTAGTAATGTTTCTAATTAAATTACCGTATTAAAACAAAATTGTTTTGTTAAAAGGTGTTATAGTAAGTAAAATTAAATTTTCATTAATTTATTAAATAATTTATCAAGTATAAGATATAAATATACCTATTAATAATTTTGATGTGTAATGTAATATTAAAATAAAGTAAAGTAAAATAAAATAGAAATTATAATAGATTGTTTTAATAAATAAATAGTAAAATCAATATATAGATGGAAAGAATTTCATGCAAGTGCATGTACAACTCTGAACTAATTGTTGAAAGGAAACTAATTATTTTATTCGAGATTTTTTAGTTTTATTGGCTTTTTTGCTTCCATAAAATGAATAGCTTTTATTTTGTATATATTTTTCCTTTTCAGAGTTTTGTGGGGAATGGATTTTGGAGGTTTCCAAAATAAAATTAGCTCTGCAAGAAAATCTCATGTAAAAACAATTGATTCTATGATTTAGAGATCAGCTCGAATGGACCCTTTTTGATATGGCCAGAGGAGGCCAAGGGGTGATAGATAATTGTGGGAGAAATCTTTATGTTATCTCGCACTACTCTGCTCGTGGGGGCTTTTGCATTAAGGCCTCGCTATTGTTTGAGAGCGACACGCTAGAAGTTTGATACCAGAGGGTCGAAGAGGATCTGGATGTGAGAGTAGTGAGATGTGGAGAGAGGTTGAAGGGTCTAATCATAGGTTAGAAGAGATATTCAGGTATGCCTTGTGTGCCTTACTTATGTACAGATGTTGGGGTATTACATTTTGATCTCAATGCTTAGAAACGTAGCTTTAAATTTGAATTCGGTTGATCATGGGTTTAGTATGCATACCTATGTTTTCCTTCAATGTTTCTCTTCTCTCTATTGAAATCTTATCAGTATGTTTGTTAAACGCGTCATCTCCTTGGTATTTTTTCTTCCTTCAATTGATCAACTTCATATATCTCCATCCAAATTAGTGTGCCAGTAAAGAAAATATCAAGAGAGATGGCTCATTCTTAGAAGAACCTTTGCCATGGTTCTGGCAGTGGAGATCCATAGGGGATGAGTCTTAACCAGCCTCTAACGATGAAGTCCAGCAGAAATTATTATCCAATCATACAAAAGTGTTTTGGCCCTGTGCTTCATCTACCTGCAACAAACTTTGCCTTGATATCATAGTGGAATCCTTCATAGCCACACACCCCTTTGGAATCAAATTGCTTATCTTAATAGTCTCTAACTCCCTTATCTAAGTCCCCAGATATTAGTCTAGGTAATGTGCAATAAACAATGATCAACTAATCTTATTGACCTTGTATATCTGTCGCTTGTAATCAGAATTTCAATTTGAAACATGGCATTAGACAGTGTGTAAACCAATCATATTGAACTATTTGATCTGAAAGTTGATACTTCATGTGCCCTATGTTGATGTCTTGTGCTTGGGTATCGCTAATTATTCACCATCCTAAGATTCGATGTATATAGTTTATTTGAAGGTTCACTGCATATATAATTTGCATGAGGTTTGATGCAATTAGATATTGGTTGTATTTGATAGAGGCAAAAATGGGTTTTACAGGGACCCATAACCACTGAGTTTACAAGCCATATAGAAATAAACTATCAGAGTACCCAAAGACAGAAAGGTTGTGAAATAGAAAAAATCAGAAAAGAACAGCAGCCACAGACCAAGAACTAGCAAAAAGCCAACATGAAACCAGCAACAAAAGGCACAACCAAAACTAACCAAGAAACTTTAAAGTCTTAGCAACCTCAACTTCAAGGTTGCACATTTCTTGGATCGCCTTCTTCAGGTCCTGAATCTTTAGAGGCGAAGAATCCTGTTTTCTCTTCAGGTTGAATCTTTTTCTCTTCGAAAGGTCTGAATCCTCCTACTTACCTTTATTCTTGTCAACATCCATATCCACAATCAGCGACCCCTACTAGGTGTTTTCCATTTTCTCCACCATAGCGCTCAGGATTGTAACATTATGTTTCACAACTCTGTGATTATGCTCCAAGATGGCTTTCATAGTATCCCTGATCTTACCAATTTCTTTTTCCAGGTACTTGACCTTATTCTCCTTGTCCTTCTTTAGATTTTCTGTCAGTTCAACCATTCTGTGTTCAAGCATTCAGCCATTTCCATCTTCTCTTCCACATTCCATAAAATCTCAGTAGAATTCTGAGAATCCATTTTAGCTTCCATCACCTCCATCTTGCTCGTGATCGCACTGTTTTTTAAATTGATGTCCTTTATCTCATGGAAAGCCCATTTCACAATTTCGGAATTGGTTGTTATTAACTGCTTGCATTTTATTTTGGAAGGCAATAATGAATCTCATACATGGTTGTCGATTTCATTTGAGAGCGAATGGCTAAATGTGGCATGTTGATGGAACTTGTCAATTGATGTTGTTTGTATGGCGATTTTATTCTTGGCATTTGATTTCCTATTGAAGGTTTAATTCTATGTCATCGATGTCTTATACTTGGTCGTTGGAATTGCATACTACATCTTGTTTCTGTGTTTTTGATTTGAAGTGATTTCAACCTGACGTATTTCATCCAAGGCTATGTTGATTTTTATTGAATACTGTATAATGCCTGTGTAATACTCATAATACTTTACACTGCACTTTTAGTATGAAGAATATATTTAAGGATAGAGTTTGATTTATACCTATCATAGTTTTGATGGATCATAAGATTTGTGTTTAGTATGCAATGAATAATTCATGGCGTCTAGTGTTTGATGCTTAATGTTGGCATTTGTGGCTGAATATCTCAATACAGGCCGATGGGTTCTTTTCATGTTTTGCATCTGTTGTTGTGTGTTGTGCATTAGGGATTAGCCAGCGTATATTTGAGGTTGTATGTGCACATTCAATACAGTGTATGGTGATTTATGTTGTGGTCTACATTTTAACTCGAAGGATGTGTCTTACTTCTAGGTTTCGATACTTTGTATTATGTATCACTTCAATGGATTTATCATATGTTGTGCATTGCATTTCATTTCAATGAATAATTTTTATGCTTAGCTTAAGATTATATAATTATACATGTATGTAAAATTGTGCTGTCATATTATAATTTGAAGGATTGTATTGGAAATTAGAAAATTAGTTAAGAAAAGATTGATGTATTTACATTGAAATAATTGGAAAAATAATTAGAAAGAAAATGTTAATGGATTAAAGAATTTTAACTAGGAATTTCAATTAGATGGGTGTTACTATTAATAATAAAAATTAATTTGTTTAAAGTGAATGGTTCGGGGTAAAATTTTAATGAGAATCCTTATAGGAATAAAATTGGGTTACTCGTAATTAGGTAATTGGAGGTTGCATAATAAATGAGTTAGTTTAGTTATGTATGTAACCCTTACTATATATAGGTCCATATATCTAGATTATATTCATAATCAATTTATGTGTATAGGTAGTAATGCATTAAATGGATGTTGTATCATTATCAATGTTTTCATAATGGAGTAAAAATAAAATGTAATTGATGACTTAAAATGTTCTTTAAAATTATTACTCTGAATGTGTTGACAAATTGATTCTTAATGGTTCCATGGTATGGTTTTTTCCTCTTGTATTAATTTTGAATTGAGGAGATTTTATGTGTTGATTTCATAATTGATTTCATGTTGGAGCCCGTGATGTTTTGAGATATCCTCAGTTGGGAGTTTATGGGTAGTTGACTCATTAGGCTTCAAGAGGCTAAAAGGGAAATGTGATTTATGTTGGATTATCATACTTGGGTTCTTTGTGAAACTTTTGATCCTAATTCTTGTATCGATCTCATGTGGGTTGTAACCTTGCACCATGGTTTTTCCTTATGATGTGATCCTTTTACGAGAAGGTTCATGCATCGTGTATGTATATGGTTATGTGATTTGGTGCTTTGTGTGAATGGGTACACCCTATATGTTATGAGAGTTGTCTTGATGCTAGTAGGGAGAGTGGCTCTCTTTGGGGGCTAACGCAAAAAGTGGCATCAAGGTAACTCATTGGAGAGTTGCATAATTAAGTGATAACCTAAAATGATTAATTGGAGGGAAAGGGTAATTGACACATTAATCAAGATAAGATGATGCCTCACCCATGCATGTAGTTCTTTCATAGGCTAAGGATGGGTTGAGAAGGCCTGGTTGGCAAGATCACTATCTTGTCCTCACTTAACGTAAGTGATTCCGCATGTGTCACCCTATGGGGCTAGTGCCTAGTGAGAGGTAGTCAGGGTAACCATAGATGGGGGTTGACATCTAGACTGTCAAGGTAACTAAAGGATGGGGGTTGGCATCTAGACTGTCAGGGTAACCCATATCAGGACCATGCAATGAAACTCCTCCCTTTAGCAATTGTGTATTCTTTGTTGTTTTCCCCTTGTTTTTCATGCACCTTTGGAAGTGGTTGTTCTTTGTTTTTCTATTACTTTTGTTATAGATTCTTGTTAGCCTTGTCTGCTTGACTTTTGTTATGTTGTGGGTCCTTTTTGTCACCTCCTAGCACAAGGGGTGGGCCTTAGAGTGCACATGGTTAGGTGGAACATGATATGCACTCCATTGGGTTCCCAATCGAAGTTCATGATGCATAGAGTTGTACCAGTTGCAATGGTTCTTTAGCCTAGCAGAGTTGGAGACAGTATTGATGTTTTGTATTACATTATTTTTGTAGTATCACATTATGTAACTGTTGAATCCTTCTCGTTGTTATAAGGGAAGCTTGATGTAACTTGTATTGACCTACCCTATGTATGAGAGTGGTATATGTAATCTTTCATTTGTATTTAATGCACTTGTGTGGTTTTGTATCTATGGAAATATTTATAATTATGTACTCTTGGTTATTATTATTTGATCATGGATGGATGTATGTTTAATGTTATTGTAACTTATATGGTGTCTTTATGCTTTATGCTTTGGTTTAAAATGAAATCTTGTGAGTAGTTTATAATCGTTATGGGGATTGCACCATGTAAGAGTTTTTTGAAATGTAATGCAATCATGTTTACCCTAGAGGACACAACTAGATAATGTGTATGTATATTTCATTATAAGTGATGTATTTTGACTTACATTTCATGTTAGTTTTACTTGAAAAAAAAAATGTGCTATAATTGTTAGATTTTGTGTTTTCCTTTGGGGTGTATGTGGCAGGGTGTTACATTTTTTATGATTTTAAGTGGTTTCGACATGGTGAGCAATTTTTTAATAGAATAAAGCTATTATATTTTTTAGTTCGTAAGAGATCTTATTTTTGACAGACTTAACCCTTGGTTGGAAGTTGGCTGGTCCATTGACCTATGGGTTTTACACCACACAATGCCCCTATAGAATTTCTTACTATCCTACTATGCAAGTCTACACATGTCTAAACAAGCCTACACAATATTATATATTTTAATTAATTTAAAAAATAATAGTAAAAAATAGATTGAATTTTTATTTGAAAATCATACTATACCATCCTATACAAGAGCATTGCAATAATGATGCAAGAAATATTCTACAAAATATTTCACACAAGAATATATATGACCAAGTAGGAGAAAAATTCTTGATGAACCCAAGAAAAAGTGTTCATTTTTAAAGAATTGATGGTCAACCCTTAGATTCTTACACTTTCTAGATGTGATGTTAGATCATATTTGACCCAAAATAATCTAATTTTGTAGCTACCTTTTGGATCTAACAACAACCTGCCAACTTTAAACCCTTGTAGACCTATCCTCAAATGTCTAATTAGACATATCAAAATTTTAAAGTAACTTTCTTAGACACTCTAAAATTAAAAATTAGTTTATATGTAAACCAATATACTCTAATATGAACCTAAAATACAAAGCCACAAGTTGGTATATATACATATATATGATTCTAGATTAGATCATGTCATAAAATGGGAACTAAAATTTAGTATAATATATTATACACCACTAATAAATATGAATCTATGACTAGTTTTCTATAAAAGAGATTGATTAGCATATGTCCGCATCTCCATCAAACTAGAAAAGTACAATTCATGTGATGCATAATACAACCTACTTAAGAAGATACCTATATGTAAGTAATTTTATCCTACTCTAGGTTCAAATATGTAATAAAATAAATAACTAAATAAAAAAATAAAATTATACACCAACATAGTTAAAATACCTCCTCATTTTCACTAGTTATCATATTTTAGGCATAAATATGTAAAAAATAAATGACTAAAAACAAAAATTAAATTAAGTACCAACATAATTAAAATAGATCATTATTTTTTCTAGGTATCCCATGTACCTTTTGTACCTCCTTTACTATTTTACCTTATTAACTAAAGGAATTGCCCACAACAATATTTTACTAAAAGCTAGTTTTGATTGTCATCACATACATTAAAGCCTAGAAATAAAAAAAAATTAGATGAGCTATGATAAATATTTCATGTTACAAAAAAAATTGATTTAAAATAATTTTTATATCTCAATAACCAAAAAAATTCCATAGTAAATTTAAAAATGAGTTCCCTTTATGACAACTATGGAAATTATAGTATGTTGAACACCTGAAATACTAAGAGGGGGGTGAATAGAATATTCTCTATAACCAATTAACCATTTAAACATTAATTTCAAGTATCATAATCAAATTTAAATATGGAAAGAAACCATGAAAGAATCCATCAAAGAATATAACACACGAGGGTATGTGCAAGATCATCATGGAAAAACTAGGCCCTTAAGTGGCAATAAAATTCAGAAAAATTAGAGTTAAGCAACTTGACATAAACATCTGAATAAGTTATCTATATCATTTCAAAAATATGTAAGAATAGAATCTATAGAAAATTGAATGTAGTTTCTAAACTACTAGGTTTATTTAAAAATATATATATCTATTTGGTGAAAATTTGAAATTTCAATGCAGTAGTACTTAAATTTAAGGAAAAAAATAAGAAGTAGGTGTTTGTCTGACCACCCTAACCACAATAAAATGACAATATTTTTTAATAATATTTTAGATATAACTATAGGACTCATGTCCCGATGTGATGCATAGTTTTATTGTAATTTTTCTCCAAGTAAATAATTAATTATAATTTTTTAATTACAACTTTTGAAAAATATAAAAACTCGTATGTCTAACCACCTTAACTTGGTCAAAAATTCATGAAATTCAAAAGAAAAAATATAATCCTATAGTATACAAACCATATAATATGACATGTTTCAAATTCAAAAAATGTGTTATCGTTTGAAAGTTATAGATGTTTTTCAATCAACCTATCAATTAGGAATTTATTCATAATTAAAATAGAAAATGAATAATAATAATTTATTAAATTCAAAGTAAAGAATAATTTAAATTGGTGGAAAGCTGAGAATCTCCTTTAAAAACCCTTTTCATTTCATCAATTTTGGGTAAAACAAAATTTGTTAGCCACATGGGCCATCATATCACTTACATATCGTCGCCTTTTGGCCCATCATGATCCTACACATACCCATGAACATCATGTTTTTATGTGGAAAACCCCAAAAGGGAAACACATAGTAAGGATTATCTCACATATATTTAACCAGTTATAAGATATTATAGAAAGGCTCACTTCCAAGTGGACTCACTACCTAGTGGACTCACTACCTGGTGGAATCACTATTCAGATAATAAGATAAATAGAAGAGAGGGGTAGCTCACTACCAAGATTTGAACAACTACAAATGCATCTACAATATGCAAAAAATATAGTTCCATTGAAGCTCAAATCACTGAATCAACACACTTCATATTATTTTGCTCTAACACTCTACTCTTCTTTGCATTCACATCACACATACTCTACAATACATCTCACATCCTATTACATTAGAACAACACTAAAAAATATCTTGCATTTATACCCATTAAATTTTCAAAAACCTACAACATCAATTAAATCGACCCAAAACATGCTACACACCACAAATTATAACTTATAACACATCAAATAGGTTGAGGTGGACCCATAATAGTTCCTACATAACTCAACACTTATCTAAACTCTATATAACTCAAAATATATTAGGTATGCACTTTTGGTGACTTAACATCAAAATTTTCCAACTGATCATCTTCAAACCGACACACAGACCTCCAAACATCACGCCACTTGGAACGTAGATGCAACTAACACCTAAAAATAATTTGAAAAATCCACAAGATTGGATATTCTTCCATGGTGAAGTGTGGACTTATCAAAACATACACTATGTAATGGAAACACTATTACTGGAAGACTCGATATTCTATTACTTATAACTTCTACACCAGAGGGAAAAAAATATGAAATTTTGGTTTTAGACTCCTCTTTTCTCCTCAAAAATTTTCTTAAAACCATAGATAAAGGTTCTTCAATACAAACCAACACAGACCAGCAATTGAATGCACTGTACACAAAAAACTATGTTCTGACACGGCCAATTCTACATCTCAACTATTTGCATCATATCAAAAATTCTTGCATCTAGGCATTGGATTATCATCTTCATGCACACTCATGTCTCATCAATCGGTCTGACATGACCAATCTTCATACCAAGCCACAATTTTCGCATCAATGACAATATTGTATCTACACACTATGTATCTCATGCCCATGTTGCCAACAAACATATCAATGACAAACTCCTTAAACTTATAAAAATATCCCCCTTTTTCATTGATGGCAACATGCATCAACTTTTCTCAAACTATTCTCCCCCTTTGACATCAAGGGAAAATGGTGCAAAGTATAATTTCTGTTCTTTTCTCACCCTTTGATATTGTACACATATACTATTGTTATCTTCTCTTCTCCTCCTTCTAATGATTTTACATTATCAACCAAATCTTTAATAGATTACACATATGCCCCCCCTAGTTGACATATGTACATGTATACATGAGAGTAAAAAAATCCAAAAATCCAACCACCTCCCCCTAACATCAAACTAGGTCAAAATTAGCACTAAAACATTATCCTCTAACATTCGTTCATTTATACAATAAAGTTTGAAATACATAATATATATATATATATATATATATATCAAGCAAAAGAAGATGGAACGTTTGTGTATAACATTTGCAATTTTGCATGGTGCACTTGCCAAACCTTTTGACCATCTTCCCATTTATTCTTTACCAACCCAAGCATGCAACTCTAGGTCTCAAAATCCATCAAGAATTCTTCTACATCCTCCAAAATATTAGGTCTCTGATTCATCTTTGTAGCCTTCTCTACATTTTTTAGAGCACTAGATATATATGTATACATTTACTAGCTCTCTAAGATGTCCAAACTATGTTATGATCTTTTCTTTTGTTCCTATAGCTGGAAGAATTTTTCATGCAAGTTTTCAATTTCCAATCTTATTGATCCATATACATCATTTTTTGGGTTCTAAGAACCAGATTCCATGTCAATATAGGTCTCAATAGATTCTATCTAAACCTATATACTCTATGGACCTCAACCATTTTAGGAAAAAACTAAAAAAATTATTTGGCCTCTTCTACACAATCCTACACATCCTTGAGATTACTCTAAAATTTATTATGTGTAGTGGTACATTTATCTACCATTCCTATGAATTCTTGTCATCCACCTTTATTGGTGACCTCCTTCTCCAATTTATGCCTTAGTCTATTAGAATATTCTTTAAAAGAATCGAGTCAAAGCTTTAAATTTTGTACTCCAAATAGAGAGTTGTCGACACTTACTCTGGGTACACTCTCCTACAGTGCCTTTATTACTTCATCTATTATCTTTGTACTCTTCTAATGATTCAACAAGTTCTTTCCTTGCAAAGGTATGAAATGAATCTCCTTGCTTAGTGGGGATATCTTATCCACATCCACCTTGTAGACATGCAAAATCAACATCATGCATTCCTCATATTTTCATATTCACCCATCAATTAAATACATCAAGTTTATTTAATTAATCTCCTAAAGTCATCCATTTAAATTTAATAAATTTATTTTTATTTGATTTAACACTAACATCATCTTCTTTGATTAAATAAAACAAATATTTATTAAAATAATTTTCTTCTCATTTTGATTTATTTTAATCCTAAAATCTAAGTCAAAAGTCAAAATCACCTAATCTCCTATTTAATTAATAAAATCCTAATTAATTTAATCCTAATCACCTGAATCCTCTAGATTTTTCCACTTGCACGATAAATCAATTTATTTGATTTATTATTTCATCTAATTTCTTTCAAAAGGGCATCAAGATGGAATATTCTTCAAATTTGAATTTTCCCTCCCACATGTCTTATCCTCCAACAAAGTATTAAATCCTCTTAAATTGTCTCTTACATGTCTCCCACTTGGCATTTAAGACTCTTTCTTCTCACTCCAACAAGCTATCTTTTGAATTTCAAATCTCCCCCTCTTTGGCACATTGACCAAAATGTGCACAACCCTTATCCTCTCACATCTTGACAAATGGAATCTTATAATTGGATTATGAATGATCCCAAATTCATCCAAATCCTTCAATATTTCAACCTTGAATCTGTAGACATCCAAAAATAACATTATGCATTCCACTGTAACTAACATCATGCATTCGTTTCTTCTACTAATCAATTAAAGCAATTTATTGATTTAATCCTAAGGTTCATCAAACTTAATTAAATAAATCAAATTATTTAATTAAGTTCCTAAGGTTCTTCTTATTTGATTTAATAAATCAAACTGATTTAAAATCAAATATCAAATCCCTAAAATCCCCTAAGTTAATTAATCTAAATTAATTAACTTCTAATCATGATTAGCATTCTCTAGCTTTTGACTCAACTAGAGTCAAATCTAAACTCCTAACTAACCCACCCACTTGCATCAATAAATCAATTTATTGATTTATTAAAAAGAGTTATTTTCCCTCAATAACTCTCATCTTTGACTTTTTTGAACAAAGATTATTCCCCCCAAAACCCTCAACAACATGCATTTATTGACATTTTTCAAATTTGAATGGGCACATTGGCCAAAACTTGCACAAGCTTTGACCAATCCCATCATGCCAAGTGTCTCTATTCTATTGGAGGGGATTTAGTCCCACATTGGCTAAACTTGGCCTCTCTTCTCTCAACTTCTTCTATAAAAGCAATGCATCTTCTCTCATTTTACAACACACTTTGAAGGTATCTAAACTATAGGCAACTTGAGCTCATAGCAACTCATTGTCTATCTCACTTGGCTTAGAAAGGGATTGGGAAAGGGCTCTCTCACATCTTCATGGAGGGCACCAATCCATCATAGAATAGGTTTTATTCATTTTCTCTAATGCATGCTTGTCTTAGTTTTTATTATCATGGTTTGGAGATTATGTTTTATATCATTCTATGAGGATGGTTGAACTTATACAAACAATGTGTAAGAATTCACCATCCTACAAAATCTATAAATGAAAATCATATCTACTCCAAATGAACAACACAACAACCGGCTCTACAACTAGCTACACAACTTGATCTACAATCTCATGTATTTTCACCATCATAATCTTGGCATTCTTGCTTATCAGGGGGTGGGAAAGGGCATCCTTTCCACATCATAAGGGGCACCACTCCCACTAACATACTTCACATGCTTGCAATAAGTCTCTTTGGTATTTTAATGTTTTGTTTGCATTATTTATTATGATTCAATATTTCATAGAGATGTTGGTTTTACTTGCTTTAAACAGACTAACAATACTAATGTAGTTCATTGTTTGAAGTTTTTTTAAATTAGCATCCACACACTGTTGCTAGAAGGAGGGCCTTGCCTTTCCTAGCTATAGGAGGTTGAATATAGTCTTAAAAAGTTCATTCTTTGATTGCAAAGTCTTTGTTTTTTAATATTGCGAAATTTGAATATCACACACTATTTGTTTCAGATTGTTTAATGAAAGAGATAAAAATGTGTTGGAAGGTAGTTTCTTGTTTCTAATAATATTATTGGTCTTTCTATAGCTAATCTGAATATCTAATTTGTTGTTATCAATATCTAATCTGTTGTTATCAATATTGTTGTTCTTCATTGTGACTTCTGCTAGCTGTCATATAGCCTATAGCCTGTCAGATGTATTACATGGAGTCCTCTATAGATATGATTATTCTTGTTAATTGCATTAACATGAAAAAATTTAAGCATTTACTCGTTTTTCTTTTCTTAAAACTGCATTCACTTTAAAGTCTCTTACACATTTTCAGCAAAATTGTGTTACGTAGGCCCTGCAATCATAAACGCCTTTGACTTTTTCATATAGAAAAAGATGTTGGTTAAATGATTTGGCTTTACATCAACTAATAGCATCTATTGAAAAAAAAAATCAATAAATTTGTTTGCGCATAAACAATGATTCCATGAAGGGATGATCTGAAAGGACTTGAGGACCAGTTCTGTTTTGATGCACAAGAAAGCCATTGTCAAAGGCCTTTGGAATTCGATTGCATTAGTTCAAAAAAATTTACGCCTTCTCAACAAATCCTTTTGCGCATGTTTTGCAATCATTGCATTGTTTGATACCTGGTCTTCGAGGCATTCTGTCGAAAAATCTGTTTTCCTTCTCTATGCTTCGCCTTTCTGCCTGTATCAAAAAAAAAATGGAAGCATATACAAGGTATTCAATGAGGTGAAATCTCTTTAATGGCATATTTTTATACAATCCACGTGCGTGTTCTATGCTTCCACTTTTTCATACATACCTACCCACGCAGTAGTTCAGCAAAGGCCCCGTATTTTTTCAATAGTTCAGGTGTCATGTCTATGCCTCCGCATTTTACATACATGTGCTTATGACAGAATACTCTCCCCTCCAGCTTAGCATCTGCTCAAACCATATCTAATGCAAACCCATTGAAGTGGCTAAGGAAACCTTGATTCACATCAACGCCAACTCCATCTATCCATATGCTTTGTGCTAGGTGACCTGGATTTATGTTGTCCATAATGAGGGCATAACATTCTCTTCACCTCCACCTGGTGGAATTGATACAACTGAGAATTTCAGAACTTTTTTAAACAATTTGTGTGCCTTTCCTGCGCTTCATCAGGTGCCTTTTTCCTGGTATAATACGATGGTAAGTTATCTCAAATTCAAAACAACTGTGGAATGTAGAGTTACTCTACTAATAGGAGTTGCAGAAAATATGAACACCTATGGACTGTTTGTCAGTATTAGGATCCGGCTTGAGATTTATTTGTGGATATTTATTTGTAAAGACTGTGTAGATCCATTTCCTTGGTGCGCATAAGACTCACAAGCATTTAGTGGTAGGGTAGTTACTATAGAAGGCTGTGGTAAAAAATCAAAAGTTGCGTGTGATATTTAGGAGTCTGGGTACCAAGTAAGGGTTGCGCACAAGTAGAATGAGGGGCACCAATGTTGAAGAGTTGTGTAGTAGCAAATAAAGGCATCGATGTAACAATAGAAGGTTGTGCAATACCAAATAAAGGTAGTGTGGAAATAGATGAAGACTGGGCTGAAATTTGTAGAGCCTATAAATTATCACTTGCAGATTTGGAGTATTACAATATTAGTCAAAAATGTGGAGATAAAGAGGCCCGCTTACCTGCATTTTTTTTTTAAAGTTTGCCATTCTATTTCTACTATTTACTTTTTGCACCTAGTTTGATGGGTAATGACTAAGCTAGTGGTATAAATTCAATATGGTCTATTTTGACTATTAGACCTCTAATATAAATTTGATTTGATCTATTCTGATTGTTATTGGATCTTTGGTTCACTTCTTTTGAATGCAGTAGGTAGGAATGTATCGTCTCTATTTTTTGTTCAATTAAACATTAAACCCCAACGCCATCCATTGTGCATCAATAGCATATCAAGTGTATCTTGTTTCAGTCTTCTCTATAAACTCTATCACATTCAGACAGTGTGAGGTGGTAGTTTTGATGTATTTACTATGATAGCTACTGGTGAGTTTTCTCATTATTGAAGGCAATCGGCTTTATCATTAATTTTGTAGTTGTACTTTCAATTTTCAATCATTTAAATTTGCAAATTTCTATCACTTAATTTGTTCAGAACATTGGAATACTTTGTCTTTTATTTTCATTACAGGTTTAAGCAAATCCAAGAGGGTGCAAATTGGGTTTATGTTTTGATTACATTTTCCTTACAATCCAATATTCAGAATTGTCTAAATTGATCTATGAGTTCTTGCTTCTAAATCAGAGCTTTGCTTGCATATAATTTGGTTGAAATTTTTAAAAGATTTTAGCTAAAGAAGAGTTGAAATAGTGCATAAATTTATATAGTTAATTGAAATATTTTATTGAGTTATCATAGAACTCAAGGGCCTTGACAACTTGTTTCATCACATAGTTGAGATGCCTTGTGCATGCTTCTCTGGTTTTACAATGAATGCATAAATCTTATTTGTGATAACTTTGCAAGTTTTTTGCAGGGGGTCTACATAAAGAGTCGGTGAAATTGGAATTGGGCGTTGGAATAGAATAATCACAAAAAAAATTGAACTGAAGAAAGAGGGCATTAAAATTAGACTTGAAAGATAATTTTTTAATGCTTGTTGAAATAATCTAGGTCTTCCTCTTTATGCTCTTTTTTTCTATTACAAGCCAACTCACTTCAATTTGGATTTACAATCAATCACTGATTTGATATTTTCAAAGTTGGGTTAAAATCAAATATCAGAAACTTACTAAATTTCAATTTGAATTCTTAAAAATTTGACAATCAACTCTCACATTTTGATTTTGGGGCTTTAAAAAGAACTCAATTTTTCCTTTGGAAATTAAAATTAACATGTGCATTTAGTCTTTTGTAATATTTTTCACAAAGTAATATCATCGAAAAGATGTATGTGCTTCTCTCTCGCCTCACGGTGATCTCGAGAATCAAAAAAAAAATTCTGATATTAAGCTGTCAAAAATATTGCCTCCACATTTCATTTGGATTTTAAAATTGAACCAATCTTGCGAGTGTGATTGGAGTCCATCGCAAGTGTTCTTTCTTTGTTCCTCAACAAAGATTGATCGAACTACGGATGTACTTGCTTTATTTTATGTACCTTTAGAGGGCCTTCTTTGATGGGAAAAATTACTCACCCCAAGGGAACGACCCAAGTGGTAATGAGCATAAGCCAAGATATTCCAAACGGTTATATAAATTCATGATTACAATGAAAATTATAAAAAATGGGAAGCAGTGCATGATAAATATCCCCCAATATCTTTATGATGCATAAAGCCCTTGTTCTAAGGGTTGGGAGATCTCTCACAAGGATTTTATCATTGCATCCCCTAAACTGGATGCCCTTATTATGAAATTTTGTTTAGAGGCCAAGAATCCCAATATTTGTTGGCATTGGGAGGTCAAACCTCGGGAGCCGTCCCACATTCTTATGGCTCTTAGTAGAAATCAGAAGTAAGCCATGAGAGATTCATGGGTACTAATGCTTCGCTAACCTGAGAAGTGTGTGTCATGGAGGGGAGCCAATGTGGTCAAGCATCTAATCATTCGCTAAGAGTAAGCGTAGATAGATTCATCCAAGTGGAAACTCAACAAATATTTTCTTTTCCATCCTAGGATTGTGCAATCTTTGAGTCATTTAAACACTTTGCTTGGATCCAAAACATTTGAAACAAACATTCACAAAATCCTCTAAATTTCAAACCCTTTAAGAGAAGCAAATACCCTTGAACAAATTCACATGCTATTGATTTTCGTTGGGATTCATATCCTTAGAAGCTTCTAAGCATTTGGATTTCATCTAAATTTTCTTACTAAAGTCAACAATAAGTAACCTTTGCCTTGATTTCCTTGATTTCCACATAATGCACTTCATGGGATGAAAGAAAATTAGAAATTTGGACATTCAGTTTGAAAAACTAAGCAAGAAGTGATTATGGTAAAAAACAAGTCATTAATCAAGATTAACCCCAATTGAACCCCACACATGTGCTTGCAATCTTTTGTCTTATGGCTTTTCATGCAAATATTGATCTTTTGGTTTGCAGTACTCTTAAGGAAAAGCATGTTCAAGTCATTACCTTGGTCTTGTAAGAAAGTCCTATTAGGTTCATTTAGGATCAAAATCAATCATTCTCATCCATCCCTCAACCATCAAAATCAAATCCCATCTCATGAAAAAACTCTTGGAAACTTTGAAAACATCATCATGCTAAACTTCTAGGCAAAATCAATATTATCTTATTTGAATTAACACACTTAGTCAAATCATCAATCCTTGTGAAAAAATTTAGCTCTTGATAAAATCCAATATCTTGGGGTCTACAAGTTCATTATCCAAAATCGCCTTGTTTGACTTAACACACTTAGTCAAATTATCCTCTTGTATACAAGTTTACTCTAGGATAACACAACTTCCTAGAATTTACAAGTTCTTTATCCAAAATCACCTTGTTTGACTTAACACACTTAGTCAAATTATCCTCTTGTGTACGAGTTTACTCTAGGATAACACAACTTCCTAGAATTTACAATTTCATTATCCAAAATCACCTTGTTTGACTTAACACACTTAGTCAAACTATCCTCAATCAAAATCAAATCAAATCAAGTCCTAAAGTCTAGCATTGATCCAAAGTTCCTAAAATTTTAGACACCCATATCATTCACCCCTTTCATCCTTCATCTCATCATTGGTCTAAAACCCGTCAGAGGTCAACAAGGTCAAAACACAAGAAAAAAATGGAATATAAACTTGATTTATACATCATGAGTAATCCAAGTCAACCAAACTATCCAAGTGTCATAATGCCAATTGATTACCGAAACTCACATTTATACAATCCATACATGACATCACTATCTCCTACAAACCTCAATGATAAAACAAATGTGAGTATGCCCAGTCAAAAGTTTGGAACACCTTTCTCGATGGTAGATTTAAATCCAATTCCAAACCTAAAAATATATCAACCAAACACGCAATGCATGAGTCTTCCAAAAAACAACATCATCCCACCAAATCCATACATGCCAAGTGTGACTGTAACAAATCCACTCTTACCAAACATGAACATGTCAAATACACACTTGGTGAAATTTGGGATAGATATGTTTGCAAATCCCATCAGTGTTATTCAAAATCCAAACAATATGTTGCCAACTCCATGTATTGATCCAGGTCAAGCTAACCTCATGCAAAATCAAAGCTACCTAAATCCAAGAAATATGTTTCCCAATCACAACAATGTTTAATATTAACCAGTAATGCCAAATCAAAACATCATACCTGATCAGAAAATTATTCAAGATCAATATGTCCATGATTCCATGCAAACACCACAAGGATGCATTCCAAATCTGCTTGCTCAACAATGAAGTCAACCATATCAAGAATGTCAAGGTCAAATCTTGTGAAACAAAATTGCTACACTCAAAAAACTCATTGATTCATATCACCAAGAGACATCTCCATCCAAAAATCAATACACTCTTCCATTGGTTGAACCATATAATCAAAGCAATGGGTTGTATCCCCAACCACATCAATAACAATATCTCCAATGTTGAAAGGTTGGATGTCAAGATCAACAACATCAACAACAAACCCAATCACTGTATCTCAAAGATCAATCACCACATCTCCAAAATCAATCACCATAAGGTCAATTTTAAGTACGAATCCCACAAGGTAACAAACAAAAATACGTGTACCACTTGGGGAACCGACTGAGTCGGTCTTGCAATGACTAATCTAAGCAAATCTCATTAAAATCCTTGTTTATGAGAATTATCAAGAGCCCTGAGTTAAATTACTAGGGTATAATGAGAATCACTTTTGTGATTTTAATAAAACAAAGGGACACACAACATCAAATTGTATTCAACTCAAAAATCTCATCCAAGACCTGATTGATCAAAATCTAATAGCTATTGGGGACAATAATCAGAATTCAACCACTAGCGATAGCATTAAAATATCCCCACCACAATTGTTGAAAACAATGATCAATATCTATCCATCAATGAGCACATTGAAGATATTTCTACCTCATCTCAAGATCAAATCAACATATATCAAGAGTCACTTTTCAATCATGATCAGTATCCACCAACAATACCCAATAATGACCCAATTCAAGAAATGTCAACATCACTTGATCCTATGGTTGAAGACATTGGAAATCTCTTTGCCTCAATTGTTGAAAACAATGTTCAAAATCTCTTCGTTAATGAGCACATTGAATATGTTTCCACCTCATCCAATGATCAAATCAACATACATCAAGAGCCATATTTTAGTCATGATCAAGACCCCTCCTACAAAGATCTATTTCAAGGAGTGTTGATGTTATTTGATCGTATTGACATAATCCACGATCCATCCACCAATGATCATGTTGATAATGTCTCTACATCACCTAATGAATTAAAGGACATATCTCAGGAATGTATTCCAAAGCATGATCAACATCTTCCACCAAGGTCTATAAATGGTCCTTCCCAAGATATATTGACATCCTTTGACCTCATGGTTACACATATTGAAGGAATCCCCAACTCAACACTATATCCAAATCCACGCAAATATCAAAAGGATATTGAGCCACTTCCCATGCCTAAGAACAATGCCCAAGAACTCTTTGTAAGCAATCCATCCTTTGAAATTGACCCATGTCAAGAACTTGATCCAAAACATGTCGAAAGCAATTCCAAAATTAATCAATATCAAAAAAATTTATCTCCAAGATACTACAATGATCTAATGGGCACTCTTCTATTTATACAAGATGTCACAAATGATTATCATATCCATATAGCACATACCCCTCCATCTATCCATGAGATGCTTTCTTTAGATGGACATGTAGATGATCTTCACTCAAAACAAGAGTCTCATAATCTTAACATTTGTACACATGATCAAGGTATAGAAAAATCTAGAGACATACCAAAAGTGGATCATGAAGAAGGCTCCTATAGAAGTCATGGATTACAAATATCCTATGAAATGAGTCAAGAGGAAGAATTTTATGTGGACAATGAATCATCACCTCTTGAAGAAGCATTATAATATAATATCTCACAAAATCAAGCCAAAGAGATCAATCTGGAATTTATCCCACATATATAAGATCCTATCACTTATAAACTTGGCTCACTCACCTTTTAAAGGGAAAATTATCTTATCAAGGAAAAATTTATCACCTTTGAAGATCCACGACAGAGCAGAGAAGGATTAGCACCTTGTTTCCAATGTAAATCATATCCTATTGCAAATATTTTTTTTCAATAGATGAATTATCAAGGCAGAGGATTAGGCCTACATGAACATGGTATCCTAGAACTAGTGTATATTATTGGCAATCCAAAGAATAAATGTCTTGGTTATGTGAAAATTAATGGATCTAAACATATCAGTGATACCTCTATAATATTTGGGGCAACTTTGTCTCAAGAAAACGTCAACACAGGAAGCACAAAGAATCCTTATAATGAAACCAATGCCAATGCTACAACCCTTCATGTCACGAATCTTCATCCACCCATCACCCCATCCATGAATTGGGACCAACATCAAAAGAAAGAGTTGAATCGGAGCACAAATAATTCTATCAAAGATAAAGAAGTATTGAATCATGAAGGACAAATCAAATACAAGTGGATACCAAAGAATACAAAGAATGATTACCCCTATCAATCTCCATTAGTCAAAGAAACTATGGGGAAAAATTGAAAAGGGGAAAATATCCATCAAAAATGTCCACAAAGGCAAAAGAATATTTCTCAAGAAATGTACAAAGTATATCATGTTGTTGGTCCTAATTCCATGCACACTTCCATATCCACCCATCATTTCTCATCTTCCCAAGTTTTGAGAGTCAAAGGTTCCAAACTACCAACCAATCCATCTTTTATTCCTAAACACACTCCATCCACGCATGCTATCCAATTCTCACATTGACCATGTGTTGGAAAATACCCTTCATCATAAGGATTGAGAAGGCACTCTATCATGATGTCCACACAAAGATAAAGTTAACTCCGGCATCAACAAAATAGATCAGAAATATTGAAAGTTGCTTTCAAGTACACATATCTTGGAGAAGAATCTTCTTCAAGTAGGATATCAATGTCACATTATGATATAAACTTCAATGTCAGTAGTACCAGGTGATTCAAAATGAGCTTCAAATATTTTAGCAAAAAATCAAAAAAATATAAAAATCCAAAAAATCAATAAAAGGATTAAAAAAAGTAAAGAAAAAAATAATTCTCTAGTGAAAACCACTTCGGTGGCACTTTGGATAGGTACCATGATTAAAACTTGTCAAATAGACATCATGTGTAGAATCGAGCATCTACGTGCACCAGTTTAGGTGAAAGCATCTTATCACATCCATAATAAAGCCAACATTCCATCCATAGCATTTGTTCATCCATGAACCATTTATCCAATCCATCTTCATCTATCTTCATCTTGACAAATTTTGGTGCACACTTTACACATGTGTGTGGTAAACATCTTGACATGGGTCATTTTCATTGATCCTATCCTACCCAACATTATCTAAGGCTTGAAGAATTATCCAAATAAACATCCACTATTTGAACCCCTTATCTTATCGCAAGATAATCCTTGGCATCATTTGTGTGCTTAGCACACTGATCCATTGACACACTTATCCAAGCATCCATACATTACTAGACACTGGGGGTAGATATTTACATATTGCTTCAAGAATAAATCTTGATCTATATCCTCCAACTTATGTGGTAATCCAAAAATTGTCAAACGTGAAATCAAATTGGTCAAAGCATTTGTGAGCCAAAATCCAAGTCACTAGCCCATGGAATATTTTGACAAGATGATTTTCCTTATCAAGCTTTACCTTTCATAGAACATCAATCCAGAAATTCAATATTAGTTTCATCTAATTTGCACTTCAATGTCGCATCAAATCATCAAAACAATTTTGTTCCAAATCAAGCTTCAGAATCCTGATCAATCAAATTCAATCAATCCTTGTGTTGCTTAACACTATCCTTGCCTTGTTAAGTATCCTCAACAATGTTATCATCATGAATTCATCATCATCCTTGTGTTGCTTAAACACTATCCTTGCATTGTTGTGTATCCTCAACGATGTTATCATCATCAAATCCATCAATGTGATTGATCAACCCTAGCTTGGTTTTCAACAAAATCCCAAAACAGAGCACTGATATCATCACATATCCATATACAAATTTACAAAATCATGTGAAAATGCAAAAACATCCAAATCATATAAAAAATCCAAAAATATCCAAATCACATCAAAAATCCCAAAACATCAGAAAATCCAAAAATCCAAAAACCTCCAAATCATATCAAAATACCAAAAACACTAAAAAATCTCAAACTACCAAAAACAGCCTCAAAACATTTCAAAAATACCAAAAACATCTAGATATTTGAAAAAACACAAAGTGGTGCACCTGTCTCATTTCACTTTCACCTACAATAATCATCACTTATAATAAATTGTCATCGCCTTCATCCTTTGGCAAGTCAGTTGGAAGCAAGTTCAAAAAGTTTCAAAAGTGAATGCCTAATTGTCAAAGTCTCAAGTCTAGGCCAGTAAGTTAGCAAGTTGATCAACTCAGAGTAGCAATAGCTTATCATCCAATCAATCTTATCATCACCTAATCACATGACCTAGGATGCATCCTTCCTGCAATGGACATCAACATCGGGCATCACCATAGTTTAGTCTTGGCTAGTCGTACGAAGAACATTATCTTGTATGTTTGCTTTATCTTGGTCTTTTTGACTTATTTTATTTTGTGCTCATTCCAATGACCTCTCAATGATGCCTAATCAAGATGGTTTAGAGAGAAAAAAAATGGGGTAACGATCATTAACCTTTTACCTATTGTGATTTTTGGATGTTCTTATAATATAACCTTGGTGAATACTTGCTTTGTTAGGTATGTATGGAAGGTGTTTTGAATAGCTTTTTGACTATTGCATTGATAGGTTATGCCTTTCCATGCTTTGTTTTGAGATGTTTGAAACTTTTGAAGTGCATCCTAGCCAGGTTTATGTATGTCAGGTGTGAACAAGATCCTCCTATCTAATTGATAAGCCAAGGTCCATCACACTAGGTGCAACGCCATCCTGGTTCTTTATACCTTAATGCATAACATCTATGTGTGTTATCAAACATCAGGAAAGTTATGCTCTTTATCTCTCTCATCCCTAGATAAGCAATACATCATCATCCATCATCATATCTAATAAAGTCTTAATGACTCGTGGACTTGTTGAACTTGTGCATCTTATTAGGCTCAAGGGTTTATCCCTCTCATTCTTCTATCCTCTTCTCATGCTAACAATGCATCCATCTTGCATCCACACTCTCATCCTACATAATCATGTCATATCATCATAGGACAACATCATCCATCTCATCCATTTCACATCCATTGCATAATCATTTAATTTGTTTAGGATAATATAGATTTTTTATTCTAAGCATCTTAAGAACATCTCATCTCATCATCATTATCATATAGATCTATTAATCTAACCATCCCTACATCCATCTGGAACCTCTTTATCGTGAGATTGACCTCAAATTCAAATTTTCACTCAATCTCTCAAGGGGGAAATGTACCAATGTACTTCTTTCCTCTAGGGCATCCAAAATAATAAAAATAAAAATTAATTTCAATCTTGGCGGCATCATTCTTTGAACCAATGCAACAAGTACATCGCTTCAAAGAGGGGAAAAATACAGACAGGAAAAATTAACATCATGCATTCCTAATATTTTCATATTCACCCATCAATTAAATAAATCAAGTTTATTTAATTAATCTCCTAAAGTCATCCATTTAAATTAAATAAATTCATTTTTCACTTTATTTAACACTAACATCATCCTCTTTGATGAAATCAAACAAATCTTTATTAAAATCATTTTCTTCTCATTTTGATTTATTTTAATCCTAAAATCTAAGTCAAAAGTTAAAATAAAATAATCTCCTATTTAATTAATCAAATCCTGATTAATTTAATCCTAATTACCTAAATCCTCTAGATTTTCACACTTGCACAATAAGTCAATTTATTTGATTTATTATTTCATCTAGTTTCTTTCAAAAGGGCATCAAGATGGAATATTCTTCAAATTTGAATTTTCCCTCCCACATGTCTTATCCTCCAACAAAGTATTAAATCCTCTTACATTGTCTCTTACATATCTCCCAGTTGGCATTTAAGACTCTTGCTTCTCCCTCCAACAAGTTATCTTTTGAATTTCAAATCTCCCCCTCTTTGGCACATCGACCAAAATGTGCACAACCCTCATCCTCTCACATATTGACAAATGACATCTTTTCATTGGATCATGAA
This sequence comes from Sequoiadendron giganteum, assembly GCA_007115665.2. NCBI lineage: Eukaryota > Viridiplantae > Streptophyta > Pinopsida > Cupressales > Cupressaceae > Sequoiadendron > Sequoiadendron giganteum. Next base: position 331,715,411 of record CM021100.1, read on the forward strand.
TGATCCCACATTCATCCAAATCTTTCAATCTTTCAACCTTGAATCTATAAATGCAAAGCATTTCTGCTCCAAATGAACAACACAACAATTGGATCCACATCTAGCTACACAACTTGATCTACAATCTCATGTATTTTCACCATCATCATCTTTGCATTCTTGCTTATCAGGGGGTGGGAAAGAGAATCCTTTCCGCATCTAAGGGGCACCATTCCCACTACGGGATAGGTTTGAACATACTTCACATGCTTGCAATGAGTCTCTTTGGTATTTTAGTGTTTTGTTTACATATTTATAATGATTCAATATTTCATAGAGATGCAGGTTTTACTTGCTTTAAACGAACTAAAAATACTAATGTGGTTCATTGTTTGAAGCTTCTGAAAATTAGCATCTACATACCTAACCTTTCTGCATTTGTATATGTAATAGTTAAGGAGAGACAACTATTTGAAACTATAATTGCATGCTCAACAGACTCTTCAAGGAGTCTCCAAAGGTTCTGAAAGACTCTCCAATCAATTTCTCAACAACATCTTTCTTTTCCAAATCCTTTTACTTGTCACTAATACTATCCTATACTTTTTCATTCTTGTCAGCATTGTCAAGCTCTTCCTCATCCTTGTTCTCATCATCAATAGATGTTTCATTATTATCCAAAGGAGGAATATGTTTTGTTCTTTACGCCTCACTAGTCTCTAGGTTGTCTTGTATAACCTTTGCATTCTTCTATGTGGTATTTTCTAATTCCTGAGGAGAGGAGTTATGTTTTGTATGAGTATCCTCCTTCTATGACTCTTCAATCTTCCCTTTTGCAACAATATTTTCTCCTATCAAAGGAGTCCCACTGGTTGTTCACCTTTTTCTAAAAAATTTTATTCCACATCCAAAAGGGTAGCATTCTACACATTCTCTTCTTATGCTCCATGCTCATATTGACCATCATCATGTTGTGTAGATTATAGTATATTGACTTCCAGAGAAATAATATCATGATGTATGTGATCTTCAGGGTCCAGGATCATGCCTAACAATTTTTCCAAACTAGCAACCTTCTCCACAGTTTTATTTTGTAGCCTCTTAAGGTCATTCTTCTCTCTACTCATAAGGGTAGTTACCATTTGTTTGGTTCTAAAATCCTTTCTATATACTTAAGCTAATCTAGGTTTTTCTTCATCTAAGAGGGTAGCACTAACTTTATCTAAGGAAAATGATCTCAATTTTTCAGCAGTTGTTGCCTCTTCTTGTCTTACATACAATGCATTCTTCAATCTTTAGGAAATTATCCTTCAATATCCTTCATGTTGACCTCAAAAGTAACAATATATTTAACAATTTTTTCTTCAGTTTTATATTTTCCCATGTCATTTGTAGTGGTATATAGAGAAGTAGGTTGTTCCAACATCTCATGTTCTACAATACCATTAAATAATGCATCTAATTTCATGGCTATGAGTTCTTTCTAGATGGGAAGAGTTATCCTTCTTCTTCTTCTTTGATTTTGTAGGAGATTTTTCTCCTTTAGCTTTCTTATCCCTCACATATATTTCAAATTCCTTTTTCTATTTCTCTACCTCTACTTCACTATATGTGTTAACAATGTCAACCTTGACTTTCTTTGCACTTGATTCTTCTTGTGCTACATCAAATTTCCTTTTTTTGATCAAAGGTTGCACTTCTACCTCTTCCTCTTCTTCATCTACACTCAAATCATTTTCTCGTGTTTCTTTGACCTTCACTCTTTTCTTCACATGACCTATTTATTGCTTTACCGAGGCAGATTTTTCTTTCATAGGCACATTCTATTGTTTTGTCAAAGTACTAGTTGGCTCATTTCTCTTAGTTCCACTAGCAGAGGGAAAATTCCTAGAGAAATTAGGGGAAACTGGAGAGGAGGTAGATATTCTACTAGATCATCTTGTAAGTAAGATGCATCTCCTAGAGAGCTAGACATGCCTTTGGCTTTCACCAACTTTTCCTTTGAAAGGTACATCATTTCCACAAATTGTGTAGTTATTTTCTCAAAACAATTATTTACATATTTCTCCCTCGGTTGTGTAGGAGTTGAGAAAATACAACTTCAAAAACCCCGAAGATCACCTGCATGCAAATAACCTGTCACAAAAGAAGAGATGGAGACAAACAAGCAAGGGTTCTTGGAAAACTGAAAATGTATATATCAGAGAGAATGAAAGAATGAATTGATATGAAATACAATGGGATCAATCCTTATAAAAAGGAGATCATGCAAACCCTAATAAAACCTTAATAGGAAAATCCCTAATAGAAGCCCTAATAGGAAAACATTTAATAATTAATATAATTATTAAATGTCACTTTATGCAAACTAACATGAAATCTTAAGAAGGGAATAAAGGTAACTTAATCAACATAATTAAGTTAAGACCTTTACTCTAACACCCCCTCTTAAGATGAGCAACAATGCAGCTACAAACAAATGCAAGAAAGCAAAGGTAACTACAATGCAAGAAGGCAAACATGGGTCCCGACAACTAGGCCAGATTAGGTACCCAAATACAACCAAATCTCTGTAAAGAGGAGAAATAGAGAAAACCTCATGGGAAAAAGCTCTACTCCAAATAGACAAATGAATGGTTGATTTAGGGGTTTTGGACCGTTACGGACACAATGGAGAGGTCCTTTTGAGCTGAAAATGCTTCAAAATTGCAGGTATGCTCTAAATCAAGAAAACAAACCCCAAACCCTTAAAGCTCCAAAAATCTTCAAAACAAGAATAGGAAGCAGCAGGTGTGGAGCTTTGATACCATGTAGGAGTTGAGAAAATACAATTTCACAAACCCCGAAGGTCACCTGCATGCAAATAACCTGTCACAAAAGAAGAGATGGAGACAAACAAGCAAGGGTTCTCTGAAAATTGAAAATGTATATATCAAAGAGAATGAGAGAATGAATTGATATGAAATACAATGGGATCAATCCTTATAAAAAGGAGATCATGCAAACCCTAATAAAACCCTAATAGAAGCCTTAATAGAAAGACATTTAATAATTTTAATAATTATTAAATGTCACTTTATGCAAACTAACGTGTAATCTTAAGAAGGGAATAAAGGTAACTTACTCAACATAATTAAGTTAAAACCTTTACTCTAATAGGTTGCATGTGCACCTCCGTAGTCTTCTCCTAGTATGTTCCATATCTTTCCTTAGAGATGTATTTAGGCTTTATCAACATAAAGTCTATTGAACTGATGATTTCTTCCTTTGTTATCTCATATCCCATCTTTGGGATCCAAAGAATCCTAGGCTCAACAACCTGTATGATGCAACAATCCTTTGTCACCAAGAAGGTGATATCATTCTTGTACTTCCCTACCATTCTCTATGGAATCCTTTCTCTGGCTTCCATGTTCTTTTGAAAGGTCTCAAATAATCCCCATAAAGCAATATCTTAGGCATTTGAGTCACCCAACTTCATCAGGTGCTCTCTGATTTGATGTGCCACAAGTCTATCCTTGAACCACACTATGGTCCTTATTTCAGGAACCTCATTTAGAAATTAAAACAATGAGAAAATGATCAAAGTACCAAATTTTAAAGGGTACTTAGAGTCTTTGGTCTTATGTAGGTTCTCAAGAAATTATGCTCTTAGTACATGGAGCAACAGAAAAAGTATCCCTTCTACTTTTCCTTGCTTATTTGGGCCCTCCTTGTAAACTAGGCTTAATGTTTCCTTGATTTAATGTTGTAATGTGCTCGACACATTCACATTAGTTCTTGGCCCTTGTGAACTAATGAATTTTAAATGGTACCTTTCTAAAGTGTTGTAAAGTATTGTAACACACTTTCAAACTTTTTAAAGGTTTTACTATATAACTAAACCTAATAAACCTCTTTTTAATCTAAATTTTATTTTGTTTCAAGTGTTGTAAAGTGTTATAACACACTTTCACACTTTTCTAGGGTTTCCACTAATAATTGGGATTTCTTATGGTTTAATTGGCCCTATTTTACATCAATAAGCCTCATTTAATGAATATTTTAGAGGATAATACCAAAATTAATCATCACCCAATCATAATCAGGTGTTTCAGGTTTGAATGGCTAGATTTAGTGATTTGGGACTCATTCGACACCTTAGGCGAATGTGTCCAACCTAGATATTTTTGTCATGACTTAGTTTAACAAATTTCTAAGCATTTTTAAATTTGTTCCCAAAAAATTAAGCCTCGTGGGACCCATTCACCACCTTGGGCAAATGAGTCTTATGTGGCACAAAATCAAAATTAATTCAAATTCTTGGTGGAATTTTAGCCTCCTAGATCTGATGTTAGCTTACATAGTGTTGTAATTTTGGGAACTCTTTGTATAATTAAGTATAAATGTACAAGTTTAATTCTCTCATTTCCTCCCCAAGAATTCAAGTATTGATCCTTATAGAAAGTTTTACTTTACAAGTGTATTCAAGAGCATTCAAGAGAATTCAAGGGCATATTATCAAGAATTTTCTAGAGAAAAATTCAAGCATCAATCATCATGTCAAGGACTTCATGCGTCATGAGTTTTTCTAACATAACAATTGTGATGTAGGGTTTATGATTCAAGGAAACATTTCATTCAAGATCTATCACCTTCAAGCTAGATTCAAGATATTCATCCATTGGAGTCATCTCATACATTTTTGTAGCCTCTTATTGCTAAAGTTTGGTGATTTTCAACATCTCATTTTGTTCATTCATCATTCTCCATTCATATTTCACTCTATTTCAAGGTTTAATTACCAACAAGGGGTTTGCCCAAGGAAAACCCCTATCCACTAACCCACCAACATTTTTCCCTCTTCTTTGCATGTGATTTGCAATTCTAGGTTGCAAATTTCCTAAGGAGCAAGATTGGAGAAAAGTTGTCAAGTCATTCAAATTTTTCAAAGTTGTCATCAAGCCTTGGAGAACCTTGGAGAAGACCCACAGGTTGCAATTCAGGTATTCGGATCCAGAAAATTATAGAGGTAGATTGAGCAGATTAAGAAGAGAAGGATCAAGCTTTGAAGCTTTAGAAAACCCTAACTGGACTGATTTTCCACTTATGGCGAATGAGTCCTAGTTGGACAGTCAATTTAGATTTTTATATATTTGGATACCTAGTTGTAAAATTCCTATTCCCTCACAGAAACCCATATTTTAGACCGATTCGCCTAGCTTGAGAATGAGTCCCAGTCAGCATTAAAGTCAAAGTTTCCAATGTTCCAGAACTCCATTCAACCATCTTTAGACTCTCAGGTTCACATAATTCATCTCACAACTTTTTGTTCAATTTCATTTACTTTTCTAGGTTATTTTGTACATCATTGCATTGAATTAGGGTTTAGTTTTGCATCTTGCATTTCATTATCTTTTCCAAGTTATTACTTAGTGGTGACCCCCTCATTAGTTTACCTTCAGCGCCAAAGATAGCCCTATTGCAAGATCTCTTTCTCTTTTGCATTGAGATGTCTAGGGTTACCCTTGAGTGTAACATCTTGAAAGTGGGTGTGTGCTATGTCCTAAGTCATATGATAGCATCCATCCCACATTTCATACACAAAATTTTGGTGAACTTACGTTTAGAACATGATAACTCTAATTTGGAGTGTATTATCATCCTAGATCTTGCTTGCATTAATATTGCATTAGGGGTTGCATTATTTAATTGGAATTCTAGGGTTTCTAATTTTTTATTAGTGAAAGCTCATATAACTTGCATTTTTTCATCTCATTTCATTGAAAATCAAACAAAAACTGCATTTGCACTTAGATTTCAAATCATACAACATAAGAAGCATACTAATGAATTATTTTTTTTTGAAAATTTTGAAAAAAAAATCCTATTGGGACTCATTCACCACCTTGGGTGAATCACTCCGAGTGCAATTTTTGAACTACATTTTATATAGTTAAATTCCCTATTTTTGAGCTTTTGATTGCTATCAAAACTTTTATGTTTCAATTTGCATACTTTTTGTTACATTCAAATCATTAGAAGTAGCGTAATTTACATTGATTGCAATTGTGGATAGAATTGGTTTCTTGCACTTTTATCTCAGCATTAGTTCATACTTCAATTAGATTAGATTACATTCAACATTCATTAGCAAATGAAAACAAAAAGCTCAAAAAATCAAAAGAAACAAACAAAAAATGGTTAACTTTAGAGAAATCATATCATTCAAACCCTTTAGTAGTGATGAATTTGACATGTTAGATGAAGCCCTTAATGAATTCATCTCTCCTAGATCATCCACTAAAGGTTTGATACAAGAGGATGCAAGCATTGAAAATCATGACAATCATAATTGTTCTTCTCTCGATACCTCTCCTATTAGTGATGAAGGTATCTTGGTGATAGGAGATACAATCATTGAGAATCATGAAATTTTTGTTTTTCTCCCCCCTTGGAAATATATTATGACACATGAATTCAAGATCATGGCCACTACTTTACCTAGTCTCCATTCACCTCCCAACACCTCCCCTACTTGTGAAAATGCTTTAGTGAAGAAGGATACAATCATGAATGATCATAAAAAACACATTTGTGTGGAGGATATGTTCATATTAAGAGATCCAATAATTGAGACCTATAACAATACTACCTATCATACTTGGGAAGACATTATAGGACATCGAGATGTAACTCTAGATAATCATGATAATAAAACCTTTCCTTCTCCTAATATATTTTCTAGACATGAAGAAGATAGTTTAGTATTAGAATATATCCTTATTGAGACTCATGAGAATCTTTTCCCTCCCTTTCTTGATGCCTCTACCATTTGGGAAGATCTAGATGAACAAGAAATTTTGATCATTGGTACCATGAAACTCATAGTTTCTCTTCTCTTGATGCCTCCCATATGTGTGATGAAGCTACTTTACAAAATCTAACCATGAAATGTGATGAACCTCTTGTTTGTCACTTTCCTAAAAGCTCTACTACTAGGGTAGATATTATGGCACAAGAGAATGAGGTCTTAGAGAAAAGGAGGAAATTATGGACAATAATCAAATTTCCCCCTTTCCTAATATCTCTCCTATTGGTAAAGAAGATATTATGTTGTTAGAACATCCAATCGATGACAGTCATGAGAATCCTATTTCTCCCTCTTTCCCTAAGGAAAACAACATCGAACAAGAAAATACCATCATTGATAAACTATAAAACCCAAGCATTGATAACGCTCCTACTTGTGATGAAGTTATTCTAGAAGAACCCACCTTTGAATGTCATGAACATCTAGTTTTTTCTCCTAAAAACTCTCCCACTAGGGAAGGTATCACGGTGCAAGAAAATGACAACATTGACACACTTCTTTCCAACAATAGTAATATGGCTTCCTTAGATGAAGATGATGAGGTTAAATTAGAATCCTCTTCACTAAGATATCATGAAAATAAGGATAACACTTTTGACATCATGCACGTTAGCCATCTCTTGACACCAACCACACATGTAGAACTCATACAAAACATAGAAAAGAAAAATCATATTGAAGAAGCCAAAATGTTATTGGTAGTTTCTTGGGAAACATTTGATTTCATACCTATATTCATGGGAGAATACAATATCATAAAAAAAGAGTCTAAAAAGGGAATAGATAAACTAGTAATGGAAATACATAATTCAAAAGCACCCACTTCAACCACTTTAGAAGAAAATATAACATGCACGATAAAATTTGATAAAGTTGAACAATCATTGAATCCAAAAGAAGTGAAAAATATTTATGGAAGAGGTTTTGAACTTATGAAACACCTTGGAAAAGGATGTGATTCTATAGAACAAGGTATATATGTACCTATAAAGCCTAAGCCAAAAGAAATAACTAATGGTCTTGGTTATTGTCCCTTGAAAGAAACACCTTCATTCATTGGCAACACTATTACAAAAGATTCTTCAAAGACAACATTAACTTTGATACATCTGAAACAAGTAGATATCTCATTAAATATGTATCAAGTTGAAAATTTGTTTACTCGTCATAATAAATAACCTTAGCTACTGCTCCTTTCCATGCAATAGTTGTATAATCATAGCATACTCACTTTTGCATGATTTACATTCATTATAAATCATTTCCTTTTTGCAAGGAGTAGCATATCATCATCCATTGTTGACTCACCTTGTCCTACACTAAGTGGGGGCAAGGATTTATTTAGCATTTTCCTCATATGTCACTTGCCATTGTATCTTTTGGTTAGTTTATGACCTCTCATGTACATATAAGAGCAAGCTTTGGATGTGGATGACATACCTTAAGTTGACTTGCATGTGACATACTTATTCATGATGCAGCTTATTGGAAACATATGACTTGGCATAGGGCTTTCTGAGTAAGCTCTCATGTCTTCTTCTACTTTAAATTAATTACGCAAAATATGGTATTTAGCAATTTCTTTAAAGTGGGGGTATACATTGGTAGTATTCTTTGGCATTTTTCTTCTTTTTCATGGTTCGCAGTGCATTCTTCTTATACAATGCATTTTCTTCTTTGTGGATGAAATTGGGTGTGATTTCCTTCAAGAGCATGATTTCTCTAAGAATATTACATTACTCTTAGTGGCTTGATGTGACACACTGCATCCCTTAAGTTGTGAATCTTTTATTCTTTTATTGGTCCTTTCTTGGAGACATTAGGCAGAATGTTCCCTAAGTTAAACACCTCACATGAACTAAGCCAGACTCCTTTGAACATTCTTTGTATTTTCAGTTATGTGGCCACCTTGCATAACACATCTTGCATGCCTATGGAGCCATATTTTTTGTTCATGAGCTCCAAGCATACGAAGTTTTTCTTGTCTCATGAAGCTTGAAAATCATTTTTTGTGTGGCACCATATCAAATTTATCAGGAGGTATAACTTTGGTACATGGTTTGACAACAAGTTGAATAAGGGCATGAATTTCCCTTAGCCACTTGTGTGTGTGTGTGTGTGTGTGTGTGTGAATACCAGCCATGAGTGTATGTGTCTCACCTTCTTGGAACTCTCACCTAGTGAATAGCCTAGAGTTATATTGCCTTTGAGTGAGTATGCATTTTTCAGCCAAATAGCCTAGATTTGATCCACATCATGATGGACAAATAGTTGAAGCTTGATCCAACTCTTTTATATCTTACCTTTTTTTATTTCGCGTCTTTGATAGTGCATCCTTGTGATTTGTTGTTGCTCTTATATCATTTTCATATGTGTTATTTTGTGACTTTGTTGGTTTGTCATGGGATCTTGACCCTGGGGGCTTGATCACCCTTCTTGATTGTTGTCATCCCATCTGACTGACATTGCTACACTTGGACCCTTCTTGATGCATGTTTGTCTACTTTAGTGTGAGTTTGAAACAATCTCATCCTCTCACTAAACTAGGGGCTAAATGAGCAACGTAAAAAGTATCCCTTCTACTTTCGCTTTCTTGTTTGGGCCCTCCTTGTAAACTAGGCTTAATCTTGCTTTGATTTAGTGTTGTGATGTGGTTGACACATTCACATTAGGTCTTGGGCCCTTGTGAACTAATGAGTTTTAAATGGTACCTTACTAAAGTGTTGTAATTTTTTGTAACACGCTTTCACGCTTTTATAAGGTTTTACTAATTAAATAAACCTAATAAACCTCTTTTTAATCTGAATTTTTCCTTATTCAAGTGTTGTAAAGTGTCGTAACACACTTTCACAATTTTCTAAGGTTGTCATTAATAATTGGGATTTATTATGCTTTAATTAGCCCTATTTTGCATCCATAAGCCTCATTTAATGCATATTTTTGAGGATAATCCTAACATTAATCATCGCCCAATCATATTTAAGGTGTTTCAGGTTTGAATGGCCCATATTTAGTGATCTAGCACTTATTCACCACCCTGGGTGAATGAGTTCCACCCAAATATTTTTTTCATAGACCTAGTTTCACACATTTCTAATCATTTTTTAATTTGATCCCAAAAATTAGGCCTCCTAAGACTCATTTGCTACCTTGGGTGAATGAGTCCCATGTGGCCTAAAATAAAAATTAATTCAATTTTTTTGTAGGATTTTATCCTCCTAGATCTTATGTCATCTTGTAGTGTTGTATTTTTGGGAATTCTTGCATAATTAAGTATAAATATAAGTTTGTTTCTCTCATTTTCCCCCCAACCATTGAAGTATTGATCCTTATAGAAAATTTGAGTTTACAAGTGTGTGCAAGAGCGTTAAAGAGGATTTAGGGGAAGATTATCAATGATTTTATAGCAGAATTCAAGCATCAACCATCATGTCAAGTAATTCATGCATCATGTTAATTTTTGAGCTAACAATTGTGATGTAGGTTTTATGATTCAAGAAAGCATTTCATTCAAGATCTATCACCTTCAAGCTAGATTCAAGATCTATATCCATTGGAGACATCTCATACCTATTTGCAACTTCTTATTTCTAGAGTTTGGTGAGTTGCAACATCTCATTTTTTTCATTCATTATTTTCCACTCATATGTCATTATATTTCAAGGTTTAATTACCAACAAGGGGTCTGACCAAGGCAAACCCCTATCCAATAACCCAATAACATTTACCTATATCCTTTATGTGTGATTTGTAGGTCTAGGTTGCATATTTCCTAAGGAGAAAAATTGGAGAAATGTTGTCAAGTCATTCAAAGTTGTCAAAGTTGTCATCAAGTCTGGGATAACCTTAGAGAAGACCTATAGGTTACAAATCAAAGATTTGGATCTAGAAAATTAAAGAGGCGGATTGACCAGACTGGGAAGAGCAAGATGAGACTTTGAAGCTTTATAAACCCTAATTGGACTAATTCACCACTTCTGGCGAATGAGTCATAGTTCGAGTCAAAATTTAGATTTTTCTAGATTCAGATACCCATTTGCTAGATTCTTGTTCCGGCACAAAAACCCATATTTTGGATTGATTCTCCTATCTTGGCGAATGAGTCCTAGTCAAGATTAAAGTCAAATTTTCTAGTGTTCCAAAGCTCCATTCAACCATCTTTAGATTTTCATGTGCACACAATTCATCTCACAACTTTTTTTTCAATTTCATTTACTTTACTAGGTCATTTTGTAGATCATTGCATTGAATAAGGGTTTAGTGTTGCATCTTACATTTCATTATCTTTTCTAATTTTTTACTTGGTGGTGAACCCATCGTTAGTTTACATTCAGCCTCTAGGACAACCCTATTGCAATATATCTTTCTTTTTTGCATTGAGATCTCTAGGGTTATCCTTGAGTGCAACATCTTGAAAGTGGGTGTGATCTATGTCCTAAACCATACGATAGCACTTAATAAATCCCCCCATTTTTAGAGGTTTTATTAATTCACACAAATTATAATATGCACCTTTCTTCATAATCTCATATATTGTTGTGTGGATGGTGGTTTTAGAAATAGAGTTCTCTTTGTTTGTGAAATATATCTTATACTCTATTACCATTGTTGCATATTTTACCACAAGGTCTCTAATGTCTTTGACTGTCAGGGCCCTATTTTCATACCTAGCACCTATCAACTCCATCACCATTTCATTCTTTATTGATTTGAGTGTCATAACCGGTCTATTTGAGCATAATCCTATAACAACCCTAATTGTCTTCTTATTGATTAAATGTGGAATACCCAACCATATGATCCTATCATGAATTCTTCTAAAGGTGTATCTAACCCATCCACATAGAAAAAGATAGGGAATTTTTTATAGACATCGAGCTTCTTCTCTATCAAACTCTCAAATTCGGTTCTTAGTCCAAATTAGTCTTCAGTGAGTTCATTAAACTATAATTCACCCAACTTAGAGTGATTGTGCTCTTCCAATTTATCATGAATGTATACTAGGTAACATCTTCAGCATGAATCACACCATATGGAGTACGTGAAAAAGCTCCATCTTGATCCATCTCCATTGATTTACCAAGGTGTCATTTGAATTTTGGACAGGATCGGTCCACAACCTTGACAACTTGTGGGGTATACATTTGTGAAAAATTGAAAGAACTTGCAAAACTTATGGAAAATAGAAACTATAAATACCTTTTAATTGCCATATGTTAGGGTTTCATGCATAAGAATTTTCAAATACCTCTCTTCGCTTCGTCACAACTCTTCTATCTTTGAGTACTTGTTTGCAAATGACTTAGACTAATGTTAAATCAATTATAAACCTCTTTTGAAATAACCTTATTTATATTGAATGCATTGATTTGGAGTTAGGAGCAAAAAAGTTGATAACCCTAACTAGAATGCCTAGTCACCATCGATTTTTTCGTAAAACTTCCACACTTTGATATTTTCCACTAGTGGTTTCACCAATAGATCAAACATATCAACCTACATCTCATATCCATGTGTTGAAGGAGTCAAAACCATATCTTTAGTAGGGGATTTATGATCATTTGTAAAAAATTCCCCTTGAAGCAAAGCTCTAAAATTATTTTTCGGAGGAAAAATATACACCAAAAAGTTGGCACAAACTCATCCTTAACCTCATTCTCCTCTTTCTTTTTCATATCTTGTTCATCACTTTCTTCATCTCTACTGGATCAACCTTTTTCACTTGATCATTCTTCTTTACTAGATCAACCTTTACGTTCTTTCTTCTAAAAAACTTAGCAATGTGTCCCGACTTATTGCATTTGCGGCATTTGACATTTTGAACAAGCTTACTTCCACCCATTCTAGATCTACATTGATTAGATTTATGCCCAAATCTATTGCATGTATAAAAGTAGCCATTAAAAGGTTGAATCATCATAGCATTTTATAGCCCTTCATCATTTTATTTTTGCATTCACTAGCATTATGACCAAACCTTTTGCATATAAAACACTGATCAAGAAATGATTGAACATTCTTATTCATTCTACTTCTACATTCTATAGCCTTATATGTCTAAATTTATTGCAAGAATAGAAAAAATCATTAAAAGATAGGTACCTTTGTGCATTTGGTTGTCTAATTAGTTGTCTTTTGAAGTCGTTTCCCTAGTTCTAGACCTATTGTCCATTTCTCTTCTTGTCCTCAATCTTCTTTTTCAGCCCTGTCTGGAGTTTGATCTATCTTCGAGCTTTCTCCTTTTTCAAAATCTAATATGTATTTCTCTTTATATCCCTTCTAGTTTTCATTCATCTCATCAAGCATTGTAGTAATCTTCTTGAATTTATCTTCTTGAATACTTTTTTCTCCAGATCTAATCTCAAGGTTACAAATTCTACTTCAAGCTTTGATATTTTTTTAGATTTGTCTTTTAGCTTAGAATTCAAGCAATATTTAACTCTTTTACTTTCTTCAATCTATAGTTTCCGGTTGAGAATGATCTCATTTGATTGCTTGAGGTCTTTGATCCTATCTATGTATTTCTTAAGTTTCTCTCTCAATATCTTAATGCATTCATCTGCATCACTAAGATAATTTTTCATATCTTTGTTCTCAAATTCCGCTTTATTCAAATCATACAAGTAAATTTTGAGTTCTCATTCCATATAGACAATGCATTCTTCTTCAGTAAACCCTACCATAGCAATTTCTTCTAGAGGAGTAGGATATCTCCTTATAGCCACGTGTCCAATTCCAAGATCTTTCTCAACGATCAAGCCAAATAAAGGAACCTTACTCTAATACCAATTGTTGAACACCCAGAATATTGAGAGGGGGAGGTGAATCGGTATTCTCTAGAAATATTTAACCATTTAAACATTTATTTCAATTATCATAATCAATTTTCAATAAGGAAAGAAACCATCAAATCATATAACACATGAACACCAAATTTTTAGATGGAAAACCCAAAAAGGGAAAAACCATAGTAAGGATTAGATCACAGTATATTATAACTAGTTATAAGATATTATAGGTAAGATCACTGCTAGGTGGACTCACTGTCTAGAGAATAAGAGAAATAGAAAAGAGGGGTTGCTCACTGCCAAGATTTTTTCTGCTACAATATGCAAAAAATAAAGTTCCACTAAAGCTCAAAACACTGAAAATTACACATTTGATATTATTCTACTCTTACACTCTACTCTGCTCTACATTCACATCACATTCACATGCTCTGCTTAGGAGTTTACATCACACATATTATATAGTACATATTGTATCTTATCACATCCCAATAACATTAAAAATATCTTACATTTATGCCCATTACATTCGTACAACTACAAAATCAATTAAGTTAGCCTAAAACATGCTACATGCCACAACTTAAAACTTATAAAGCATCCAAATGGTTTAGTTGGACCTATAATAGCTCCTACATAATTTATCAACACTTATCTAAACTCTCCATGACTCAAAACATATTAGGTTGGCACCACTAGTGACCTAACATCAAAATTCACCAATTGATCATTCTCAAACTAACACATGGACCTCCAAACATCACACCACTTGTAAATTACATGCAAATGACACTTGCAAATAATTTCAAAAATCTACAAGACCAAATATTCTTCTGTGGTAAAGTGCAAACTTATCAAAACATACACTCTACATTGGACACACTATCACTAGCATACCTGATACTATGTTACTCACAACTTTTGCAATAGAGGGAAAAACAATATGAAATTTTGGATTTAGACTCCTCTACCCTAAAAAAAAATCCTTAGAACTACAGAGAAATATTCTTTAATTCTTACCAACGTAGAAAAAAAAATTAATGCATTGTACATAGAAAACTATTTTATGATACTTATCCAATTCTACAACTCAATTGTCTACATCGGATCAAAATTTCTTGCATCTATGCACTAGATTATCATCTTCATGCACACTCATGTTTCATCAATTGATCTGACATCAATCTCTATACCAAGCCACAATGTTGACATCAATGAGAACACTATATCTACACATTGTGTATCTCATGCTCATGATTTTCCAACACGCATATCAATGGAAACCTCCTTAAACTTCCAACATAGTATACATATTAATCTAAATTATAATAAAATGGCTTTAAGGATGCCTAGTTAGCTTTTTGGATAGGGTTGTGGCATTATAGAAAGGCATCTAATAATGATTTCTGGGAAAATTAGGAAATATTATACAAAAATTGCATGATCTTAGTGTAACCATTACTTCCTTTCTTTACTAGATTATATTTGGGATTAAGTAAGTTCTCCTAGGAGTATAAGGCTTCAAAACACTATAAGACTCTATAGAATAGAAGAAAGATAACTTTATGACCCTATCAAAACTAACATAGTGGATGAAATTTCTTTGATTGACCTATACAATGTGATCTATAGAACCTTGAGAATTCTACTCATAAGTACTCCACCCATTCTATACTTTCTTCCCTACTACCAATATTGACTCTTCTGAGATTACTTAAATTATCACCTTTGTCTAATACTAGATTTATGTATTGGGTCACACTTTGGTTAGTTAAGAAATCTAATGTGTATACATATATGATAAGGTATTAATTAGAATTGAGTTCTTTAGGATTATTTTCTACCCTACTCTAGTTCAAGTTCATCAATATGGGTCTAATTTGTGCTTGTAAGCTTAGATTCTATCCATGAAATCAACCTATCATAGTCTCTAAATTTCACCCTCTATGCAACCCTAAAATTAAAATATCTTGGAACTCAAAATAAAGAGGGGTAGGTAGATTATTACTTTATACTTGAAAGGATTCTACTATTCCTGATGCATCAAAATGTGTAAGGATGTTGGATGAAAAAATTTGAATAAATGATCAATAATACTATTAAAATTCATATAGTTTCTAAAAGAAACATAGATAAAGAGACGATGGTGCCCTCTACTCTGAAAGTCTTCCCAACCTCTGTGACCTCTTATCCGAATTTCTGCGAGCGCTCCTTTGTGACGAAACTTCACATAGAGGGTTTTGGTGATGTGAATGCAATTTTTCCACGCCCTTCAATTGATTCAATGGCCTTTCAACCTATTCATGGGCATCCATAGGATGGGAGAGGTAGCTCTCTTCACATCCCTACTTCTCAGTTGGTAGATTCAAGGAATTTGGGTGACAGTGATTTGTGGTTGGTTGATAGCAAAAAAGGATTTGCAAATTTCCCCCCTCACTCCGCGGTGGATGGCATTATGAATACTAGAGATGGTGGCACCATTGGGTGTAGGAAAAGTTTTATGGAAGCCTTGGCTATGCGCCCCCACTCCCCACATAGTTCTCACCATGGGACAGTCAATAACCTTGGCTTGCGGGCTGCTGGCATATCCCCTACCAGGAAAAATTCCAATCCTCAAATGTCTTATAGTGGTGCCTCTTTGAGTCCTCCCTTTGTTGTTCGCCAGTCGTCCGCTGCTCTAGAGATCTATCTAGACGATTTTTCCTGTGAAAGACAAGAATATTTGGTGGACCATGCTCTGATTTGTCGATTTACGAAGGAATGGCCTAAACTCTATGATCTACATTCATAGATTGCTACAAATTGGAAGGATTATATTGAAGATGAGATTAGTATCTATCCATGTGCAAAAGGGATTTTTATCTTAGAATTTGAATTTGAGGAAGACAAATAAATGGTGCTTAAAACTGGTCTATGGTTCTTCTAAGGGAATTTTTTATGCATGCAATCCTGGTTCCCCTCATTTGATCCACGCACAAATACTTTTTCTACAACATTTTTGTGGGTTTGTTTACCATACCTTCCCTTACAGTTCTGGGAGATTGGTTGTTTGAAGGCGATTGGTAATAGACTCGAGAAATATCACTGCATCTCAAAAGAGACAATCAAATATGAAAACTCTACCTTTGCTCACTTGTGTGTTGAGATGGATGTCTCAAAAAGTCTTCCAACATAATTTTTTCTCAAAGTTGGAAAGAGACAATGGTGCTAGCCAATAGATTATGAAAAGATTGCATTCAGATGCAGAATTTGTTTTGATATAGATCATGTTACCACTCAGTGTAGAAGAAGACATGTTTGGGAGCATGCCAATTTTGATCCTAATTGCGAACCCTCATGATGGGATGGGGTTGAATCTCGCCACTATGCAGTTTCCCCTCATGTGAAGCCTGCAACTCCTTCCACTCCCACTCCTCAAGGAACAATTCCTATCCTATCCCCAACTTCGATCGTGAAGAATGGCAACAATCTTCAGACTGGGTCAAACTCAAAATCAATTTTTTTTTGCATTGTTGTTTCTTCACCACTGGAATCCAACTCCTCATCTTCTTTTCCTACGATCATCTCTATTGACTGCAATATTGGGTTGCCCATAAACTTGTGTATGGAAACACATGCCTCTTCAGATGATGTTCATGCCTAGATTAAGGTGAAGAGAAATAAGATCCCAACTTTAAAACAAAGACACCCAATGTCCTTAAAATCCTTTAAGAAAGATGTAAATTCATAGCTATGGTTTGCATGTTCTGGTTGATTAGAAGAGTAGGTTAGGTTGGAAATGTTGTTGTATGGTTGCACCCCTAGTGGCTAGGGCATGCATTTATCTTTTTTGTGGATTTTTTATTATGGGAGCTGCCCCCTTGGCAGTACTTACCTTTATATATATATATATTAAAATTCATATAGATGATATCCATTACTCTATTTGAGATCCAAATCTAAATAATATGTCACTATTTTTTTCTCTTCTAAATTCTATAGAATGGATGAGAAATCACTTTATTCTATGATGATGAAATAAATGTAAATGAATTTATTTTTATATTAGCACAAGTTAATAAATCACACAAATATGTTTATAGTCAATGTTAGGAAAGAAAGAGAAAGTGGGTCAATTGGATAAAGTTCAAATATTAAAATTTGAATATAGGTGGGTTGAGCTTATGCTTGCAAGGATGATCCTGAGATGTGAACTTAAGTTAGGATCAAATAGATAGAAAACATCATGAAAAATAAATATAATGTGGGAATTAGTATATGGATTTACTTTGATAACGTAAAAATGAGCCAAATGTATAAGAATCTATTAAATAAATGTGAGATATATCAATAATCATAAAAATGGACTAATTTTTCATAATATTATTCTATTTTTCATTACATACAAGTTACAAAACCTTACCTCAAAATAGACATAGAAATAAATGAGAAAAAGGAACATAGATACACTTTTTTATCATTATAAAATTAAATACGTTAATTAGATCTTCAATTAAAAATTAAAGATCTTACTCATCACAAATTTGTATATCTTCATTTCAAATAAGGTGAACTCACATGTGATGATACTTATTATGTGTTGGTGAGAGGAGCCCTTGCACCCATTTAGAGTAATTTAATTTAAGATACATCCTTATAAGTTGAAATACATCAATTTTGAAGGATGCATATAATTCCATGATGGTTTATGGGTAATCGTAGTGTAATTTTAGGATCTAATGAATAGTAAACTAATAATAAAAATTCAGTTTAAACTAAAATAGATTCATGTTTAATTTTATATATTGTAGAGTTATTTGATGATTTAGAATTGTTAATGTAGGATATTTATTGTATGATGTATTTGAAAATTTATTTTAGAGTTTTAGAATTATGTTTGAATGTATTAGACTATGATAGATCTGTTTCACAAACTTGAATTTTTTTGGGATTACAATCTCTAGACATTTTACTTAAATGTAGTTTTTAAATAAAATATTCTTAAATAGTATTCATCTTTGTTAGTGTAGGTTTTTTAGTTTCCTTATGTTAGGGGATATTTCTTTTTTCCACACATTCTTATTAAGTTTTCTTAGGTTATTTATACTTGATTAATATGAGGTCATGTGGCATAATCCATCAGCTACTTATGACACTCTTTCCCAAGCATGGGTAGTTGAATAACAAATGTTTTTTTGGATTTTTATGTCACCTCTCATAACCATTAGTTTTTCTCTATATGAGTAGGTTATTCCACATTTTTTGACATTTATCAAGTAGGTAAAACCTCCCATCTACTATTGATAGTTGGAGTTAATGTACTTCTTGGATGTATTTTCCCTTTTATCCTATAGATACAACAGTCTCCTCTCACCTCAGCTAGTTTAGTGAGAGTAAAGTGACTATTCTCAAAACTCTATTGCAGTTGGCTCTTATTTTCTCTCTTTTAGGATTCTCTCTCCATTCCACTATTTTTATCTTCAATAATTTGTTGATTGGATTTGTGTGTGATATATGACTAACATCAAATCCTCGCTCAGTTTTCACTTCTTGTAGAATCTAGCAATCTCTCGCTCAATTCTCGCTTCTTGCAGAATCTAGCAATCTTCACTTTTTTTTAAAAAGGGTAAATACTTTTGACCTAGAGCTATGAACTGGTGAGGTCACAAATGAGGGACCTCATCCCCAACATAAACATTCAACAATTACACCCAATGGGGTTTTAACCTTGATGGAAAGAACAAAAATACAACAACTTAACCATCACACCATGCCACTATTAGCTAACAATCTTCATTTGTAAATATAAGACATATAGGATGCTAAAAACCACCTTTAGAATTTATTTAATAAATAAAAATATATAAATTTCTTTGAAAATGAGTCAAACTCCTTAATGTATAACAATAAAAAACACATAAAATAGAATATACAAATACCTAATATAATATCTATTTATACCAAGATGGAAACAATGGTCCATATATTTTTATAATATTTTAAGTGATAATTTTATTATCTAATAATAATTAATGTTGAAAGGTTTATATTTCAATATAAAATCATGGACATCAATTAAAAATATTTAATACCAAAGACAATAAATAAGATTCAAAGTTTACAAAAATAATCTCAAAGAAATGAAAAATAATTTTTAAATTAAATGAATAAGCAAATAAGTATTGCAAAAAAATTTCTTGATAGTAAATATATTGTAACAATGCTAAAAGATTTATAGATCTAATTTTCAACAAGTTGAGTTAGAAAAGTAATTAGAAAACAAGATTTTAGTGGTATAACTACACATTTGGTTTAGTAGTCAAAATTTTCAAGAACAACCAAAAAAAAATGCTCAACCTAAAAATAATAGTTAATAGAATGTTCAAGACTTAGAATGTGATGGTTGCATGGCTATACTTGAGATGTTTTTCTTTAAATAAAAAATTTAAAAAATATATATTCTATGAAAAAAGAGATTTCAATTATATAATAAAAAAATTTTAAACTATTTTTATATATGTAGTTTATATATAACTTTTAAAATAAAATATATCTTTGCATTTAAAAATAAGTTTTTATTTGAAATTTATAATCATCTTCAAATCACTTTTTATAACTCCATAATATTAAAAGAATAAATCTAAATTAATACTTCTTCCATTAAAAAATAAAACCTAAAAAAACATTTATCAAAAAATTAAATGAATAATCATCAACCATTAAATTTATCCCATTGGTTCCCTTTATAAACAAGAACTCGAACATATCAGTCGAGAAAATATTATATTAAAATATTAGAAAGCATTCTAACAAATAAAGTATTCGTTATTCCATTATCAACATGGGACAGTCATCAACATGGAATAAAGTATTCATTATTCCATTATCAACATGGGACAGTTTTCAATACTCCGGCTCATCGATAGACCAAAATTGCAAGAATTTTGGACTGTAAGGTGGAATCCCTTCCTACCACCTACCTGGGTCTTCCTTTAAGTATGAAACCTCCTGACGCCTTCTGGATTTCGTTGGTGGATAGATTTAGTAAGAAGCTTGCAATTTGGAAAAGTGCTCTGCTTAGCCAAGCTGGAAAGCTTTAGCTCTTCAAAGCCTCCCTTTAGAATCTCCCTATCTATGCCCTGAGCCTCTTTAAGATCCCTACCAAATTTGCTGATACAATTGAAAAAATTCAAAACATATTTTTTTGGTCGGGTGTTGAGGAAAATAAGAGAACTCCCTTAATTGACTGGAATCTGGTCTGTAGACCTAAAAAGAATGGCGGACTTGGGTTAAGAAGAATCAGATCTATTAATAAAATCCTCTTGGCTAAGCAAATTTGGAGAATCTTCTCCACCTCTGAGGAGTGGATAGATATTCTGGCTAGCAAATATTTAGATAACAATAGCTCTTCCATTATTAAGAAGGATCTCCACCTTCTTCCGAGAGGATCTATATGCTGGAACAATTTAATTATTGGAAAAAAGATTGTGGAGGAAGACATTGGTTGGCAAGTGAGAAATGATAATAGTACCAGATTCTGGGAAGACAGATGACTTTTTAAGGAACCCTTGATAAATATCAATCCCTTCAAAGATTGGGCTGAGAATTGCAAGGCTAGGTTTGGAACTTATGTTAAACATTACAAAGTGAATGGTAATTGGGTCGACTTGGGTGGAATTAGTCAGCCTTTGGTCCCCATCCAGACTACGTTGCTAGTAGTTAGACTTAGCTCGGAGCAGCTGGAGGTCCGTGTGGTCTAGATTGATGATCCCACTGGTAATTTTTCTGTGTCTTCTACTTTTGCTAAGCTCACTTCTTCTTTGGATCATCCTCCCTTTTGGTCTAAAGCTTGGTGCAATAATCTAATACCTAAAATTAACATCTTCTTTTGGATCTTGCTTCAAAATAAATTGCTTACGATTGACAACTTGTGTAAACGGGGATTTCAAATCCCTAATAGATGTTGTCTTGGTAAGATGAATGTTGAATCTGTAAATCATTTATTCCTTCATTGCTCTTTTGCTGCTTCTCTTTTGGAAAATTTTATCAGATTATGGAACCTCTCTTGGGTTTTCCTGATGCTCATTGAAGATCTATTTTCTCAATGGAAAGCCCCGACTAGGAATCCTTTACTTAGATTCTTTTGGGAGTTATCCTTCCCTCATATTTCCTGGGGCATCTGCAAAGAACGCAATAACAAAAATTTTAGGGGCAAAGAAGCCTCTGTGGATTATGTCTTTGATAAAATTGTGAGATCTCTTAAGGAAAACTTCAGGGCCGTGGCCCAGAAGGATATAGGAAGACCTTGAACGCGAAGTTTTCGAACTATGATCTTTGTATTGCTAAGGAATGGAACATAAATCCTATTTTGTCTAGCTTTACTATGAAGGCTAAAAAGGACAGAGAGGGAGTTGGTTGGACTTTTCCGCCTAATGGGTGGATCTAAGCTAACTTTGATGGTGCGGCCAAAGGTAATCTGAGGGCGGCAGGCTGTGGTGGAGTTATAAGGGATTCCAATGGCAACTTCATAGGCGCGATTGCCTCTCCTCTTAGCTCTCAAACTAATCACCTGGCAGAGGCGGTTGATGCTTACCATATCATAAATTTAGCCCAAAGTATCAACATTAAAAACTTATGGCTCGAAGGAGACTCCAAAAACATAATTGACTGCTTCCATGGCAAGTCTCCTCCCTCGTGGACTATCAAATCATGGATTGATGAAGCTAAATTGAAACTGGTCGAGTTTGAAAAAGTTAAAATATCACACGCCTATAGAGAAGCCAATGTTGTTGTGGAATTTTTTGCTAATAAAGGAGTTAAGAGTAAAGAAGTGTGTACCTGGGTAAATAATAGCGATCTAAATATTAAAGTTTGTGCCCTATTAAATTATGATAAATCACTTGGTAAGGCATCATGTTATCCCTTTAATGAGGACAGACTGGATCTTTCGCATCATAATCATTAGTTTGTATGAGACTGAGCTCTGTGGAGTAATTTGCAAGATAACTCCGAACGCTTTGTGTGTGCTAAGATTTGGCGGGATCAATTTTAGAAAGGCTTGTGTTTGGATCTTCATCACTGTGTCGGCCAATATGGGAGGAGACAGAAAGCGAACTGAGCCGGACAGCTATGAAACCCACATAAAAAATGCTAAGGTTTGGAACAAGCTTAAAAGTGGAGGACTTATTCCTTTTCTAGAGAAGCTTCATGGTTCTGATATGGAGGCTACAAATCTCTTCGCCAAAAATTGGCATGATGATTATTTGACTCTATTCGGCAGGAATGTGGAGCTCAATGAAAATCTTATTGCCAAAGTTACGGGATTACCCATTGATGGGAAGAAGTTTTTTAGGGATAGGGCTTACTCTGATGAAGCTATTATCAAATTCCCCGAAAATGACAAGGAAAAGCAAAGCTTGGTTAAAATTGCTAACAGTTACTTTGATGTTGACTCCATAAAATCTATATGGAGAAAGGTTCTTCGGGCCATTATGGAGTATATCACGGTGGACGAACGTTTTACTAAAGTCTATGGGTACCACTTCGCTCTCCTCAACCATTTCCATCACAAGGTAAGGGTCTCTATCCCCTATTATCTCTTCTGCTCTTTGAAGAAAAGTTTGAAAGACAATAAAAAAAGCCCCAGAAGATTCCCTATTCTTCATACTAGGTTAATTAGGCTTATTGTTGAACATCTGCATGTGCCTGCCCTTGCTTCCTTGGAAGCCAACCCTGTTGTTGAGAGTGATGATACTGAGCCCAGTGGCTCGGAGTATTTGTCTAACCCTAGCCCGGGTCCAAAAGCCCCTAGTTTGCATGCTGGCCCTTCTAGGGAACCGGGTAAAATTTAGGTTGAGCTTGAGACTGATTGTCCTCCTCCTAAGTTTAGCCCTGCTGGTAAGACTACCCAGGCTAAAAGCCTTATCTGTTACACCGAAGATTCCGCTGAGTTGGAGGAAGCTGATACCAACATCTTTGAGTGTTGTGTGGACCCTTTACCGGACATACATAATGTTGACAATTCCCTTGTTAACACTAGAAAAGAACCCTCCCTTGATTATCTTTACCTGGCTAAAACCAATTCTGAGTCCCATTTTAAACTTCTGGACTGGACCTTCTTTGAAATCAATGAGCTTAAAATTAAAAACTAGGCCCTGCAAAATAAGATCGAGGAAACGGGTGCTAAGATTGCTGAAATGGGTCAGAAAGAAGCGGCGTATAGTAACAGGAACATTGATACTGATGCTGAGGGCTTAAGGAATACCATCAGAACTATCGCGGAACAAAACAACCATATAGCAAGACATAATGCTATAATTATTAACGCGATGACTGAAAAGCTTGACAAAGCCCAGCAGAGCTCTCTGGTGGTTGACCTAGAAGATACAGAAGATCAAAGCTAGGACACGGATGGTGGCATTTCTAAAAGAACCTGTGCCAATTTGAAGCGCAAGGCCCTCTTAACTCTAAAAATGGTGCAAACTTTTAAAAAGGGAGTTAAAGATATGCAAGATATGGAGGCGGAGGCAGAGACTGAGACTGTCCTTAGGTCTCTAAAGTAATGGTTGGGGCTTTCGGTGTTCTTTCTCTGTTGTCCCTTCTTTCCTGACCCTTCTGGTCCTTTTTGTTTGATTGCTACTGGTTTTTTCTCGGGTAACTACTTTTTTGGTGGAACTTTGGTGTTCTTATCGCTATTTTGTAAACTTTGTGGTTTCGGGTCCTTGTAAAATCTGTTTTACCTTTTTATCAAAAACATGGGACAGTCAAAAATTCAATCCGCAAATACATTCAACCTGCTAATCCTCTTGAAAGACAGAATAATTCCAATTACAATTATCACTCAGAAATATGTGCACTTTTTTCTATACAGGAAACTATTCCAGAGATTTAGTCTGCAGAACCAGAAGAAAATTTCGAAAACTTGTAAAACCATCTTTTGAAGTTATAGAATAGCATATGATCTAGAAGATAAATCTAAATGCTTTCAGCAGACAGTTTTCATAATGGGATCACCGTAAAGCAGAGCAAGGCATTTGCTTTTGCACCAGCGCATCAAGTCCAGAGGCCCCCAGCTTTCTAGTTTCACCCATACATACTCCACCACACTGTCGGGATAAAAAGGATGTACACCACGCAGGTGGTTGAATCTCGCCATCTTCACTAAAAACTTTGTAGCTAAATAGAAAAAAGCATAATTACCACAGAAGCAGATGAAAGCGCACGCCCCAAGCACGACCCAAGCCAGCGTGTTAACCTTGTGGGCAAGCATGGTATACACGGCAGCCATGAAACCATAGGCAATAAAGGCAAAGGTGGCGCAAACCAACAAATTGGTGAGAACAAGGTACAATACCTTATCTCCTGTGGTAATAGGTGTACTCATCTGCCACATCAGCACCACAAAAAGCGACAGAAAAAAGGCCAGGCAATCAAAAATAAGAAACAGCTTAAAGGAATCGAAGCCTATCAGAATCGGCGAGCCGAGCATTTTCTCTGGCTCTCCTTTGTTTGCCTCCGTCTCGAAACCGCCCGGAATGGTGAAGACCGCCGTAAATGACATTGTCGCTAGCAACACTGCCACCACTAGTTCTGTGTTGCGCCTGTTATCATATGTTTTGTTCACCATGTTAATGGCATTCTCGTACTTTAGTAAGCTCATCTTTGGGGCGCTATACAGGAAAGGCTTGTGCTTGGATGGATAATCAGCCAGCACTGCAATTATATTGTGAGATTCGTGGTACTCTCTGCTTTCTCTTGCAATGTCCAGGGCCGTTAAGCCTTTCTTATTAAGAGCATGCTTGTTTATACCTTGTATACGCAGCAGGGAAGTCACCATCTGCAAACGCACATTCAAATTTAGGAGTAAAAGAAATGTTGGTAAATATATCATTTCCTTACAGTACGAATGAGCAAGTAGGAAATACTAGTTGGAGTTTTGCATTTTTTTTAAATGTCAAACAATTTTGGTTTAGTTAGCATACTGTAAGCTTTGATTTATTTTGGTGGTCTATTTAAGATCAAGTTCTATTGAAGAAATTAATATGATTTCAAATGAACCATCTAAACAAATCAAAAACAATTTAAAAAATTATCAGAAAGCATTGCACACTACACAAACCAGAAGAAGATACTAGAAAAATAACTTCAGTGACACTGAAGAAAAGCTTGGGATGAAAAGAAACTTACATGGAAGTTTTTGTTCCTCACTGCAATATGCAGACGTGTGTCTCCTCCACTGTCAATTGACTCTGTGTCTGAAAAAGAATCTTCTCCTTCTTCCGGACAATTGCATA
Source organism: Sequoiadendron giganteum (assembly GCA_007115665.2). Taxonomy (NCBI): domain Eukaryota; kingdom Viridiplantae; phylum Streptophyta; class Pinopsida; order Cupressales; family Cupressaceae; genus Sequoiadendron; species Sequoiadendron giganteum. Next base: position 331,741,303 of record CM021100.1, read on the forward strand.
GTCTTGCTCGCTGGTTGACCAACTCTGATAAGCCTACTGTTTTATTCAAGTAATCAACAATTCGCACTTGACTAACTTGGGCAGCTGAGTGTAGCACGTTCATTCCACACCTTTTTGGTATTTCAACAGCCTCTGGCTTCCACTTTATTAACTCTTTTACTGCTTCCAAATGCCCCAATTTCGCCGCCACACAAAGCGGTGTTTCTCGGTTTTTATTAACACCATAACAAAGTTGGGGCTCAAACCTTATTAACTGCCTTATTATATGCACATAGTTTCTGCCAGCAGCTATATGCAAGACTGTATCGCCATCTTTATACTTTTCTTGGATTAATTCTTTTGCATCTGGTAAAGCTAGTATATGATTTAGCAGATCTGTCCAAAATCATTGCCTAGTGAGATTTTCTTCTATAAAACAAATTCTTAGCCAAAAGAATAAACTGATATTAGATTAGATATTAATAGTTGAGAATGTCTGTTGAAAAATGAGGTACATTTGAATTGTAGATGGATCTATCACCAAGAGGGATTGTAATTCAATGTTAGAATAGTTCGACAGCAAATTAGAAGTCATAAGTTTGATTCCTAGTTGATCCATGAAAAGTTGAACATGGTATGATAACCGAAAACAGAGAGCAAATTGAAGGTCTTTAAGTTTGACTCTAACTGATCCAATCCATGAAAAGCTGAGCAAATCAGAGGTCTTAATTAAGTTTGATTCCTAAAGTTGAACGGTATGGGAGCCCAGGTCAATATTGACCAGGCAAGCTAGTATCCAAGAACACCTGAAATATAATTCAAGATAAAAGTGGTAAAAAGTGAGCCATGCCAAATCAAAAATCGACAGATCAACAAGATGACTGGTAATTCAATGATGAACATTCCAATATCAAATCCAATAGATCTGTTAAAAGTTAAACAATATCTAATGGACAAAAACACCTAAAACTACAATCACCCTCATGCCAAAGAATGCATACAAACTACGGACGTGAATAGCATTGTATTTATGATCTGAACTACATATTTCTACACATAGTAAGAGATATTATTAGAAATAAATAAGCAGAAAGAAACCCAAATACCTGAATCTCCTCTGTTTAATGTAACATTTAAACAGGTTCGGTCGTCCACTGCTATTTGGCGTAGACTCGACGGATATGCTTTCAACAGCTGCTTGACTGTGGCTAAATCACCACTTTCGCAAGCTTTGAACAGAGGCGTCTCGTTATGCTTGTTGCAGACATCCACACCATTTTCTTTTGATTGGAGTAGAATCTCCACAACTTTAGAGAAACCTCCCTGAGCAGCCAAGCGCAGCGCAGTATTTCCTTGGGCATTGGTAGCCTTTACAAACGGAGGATTGAGTTGGAGGAGCTGTTGAATGAATTTTAGATTTCCTGCACTAGCAGCCAAATGCAGACGAGTATTTCTACTTCCGGGTGTAACACTGTTGAGAGCTGCTTTGAGTTGGGAATTCTCAATCCTTCTTCGACGATGTATTGCAGCATCGTACACGAGGCCATCGATAACTCCGGTGGGCTGTCCATACTCAGTTGCCATGGCAACTTTTTGATGTTGCTGCCTTGATTACACACCAATCCGCTATTGTATTATATTATTATATAATCCCACAGCCGTCAATCAGAATACTGTATAAGCAGAAAAGGAAAGTTATTCTAATGCTGCGTAACAGGGACAAGTAGAGATAAGAATATATAACCTATGTCAAAAGACGAAGAAAAAGCAGACATACTGTCAAAAAGAGGAACAGACAATTATGCTTAATACCCCATGTTCCTGAAAAAAATATGATTTGGTGTAGATTACAGCTCCAAATCATTTTTAGTTTCTTTCCGTACCCCATGTTCAGGAGAAAAAACATGGCAAGTAGTACATGACAGGTCCAAAGCATGGTGATGGAAAACTTATTCCATTTCTTTACAGTATTTCCATATTCGTAAGGTTACTTTGGGAAGACGTTCAGGTCATGCTCTAATCTTTGTAAAGACAGTCGGAATATTTTGTGATCTTTAACTTCTGTACATTTGATTTCATTTTCTACCACAGAACCAGACCTGCATTGTGGACGAATTTGATTTTAAATCACGAGGGAAGAAAGCGAGCTAAGGTGCAATGATGGTTTACTTTGCGCCCACTCTTCGATTAACTGGGGGTGTGTGCCCAAGTACATTTCTTGGGAAAAAAAAACGACTGAATTGAATAGTTGGATTTTATTTTTATTTTTAATAAAAGATTCCAGATGTTACAAAAAAAATCATTAATATCTAACAAAATAATAACTACAAAGATTATTTAATATTTAAGTGTGTATTTTATAATCTATTTTATTTGTTATTTTATGTAAATATTAGTAATACCTGATCTTAGTATTTAATGGGTTCCTCTTGAGGGCTGAGCTTAACCAGCACACTTTTATTGACCGCTTAGGTGGCTGGTTGGAGTGCTCTAACCCTTTCAAATTTTGTTCCCGAGCGGAACTTCAATGGAGACCCCGTAAGCGCTTGATCATCAGAACACATTACTACAAGAGATACGCAAAGATGTTTCAAACCCAATTGATTTCTGTTTGCCAGCGTACTCTCGTCTTGTGCCAAAATGGTAGCTTTTGAACAGGGTATGGACATCCATTAAAGCATAATAGGTGGTGGATTTTTATCAGATATTACAGTTGGACATTTTTTGATAGTGTATGCAAAATGTGGAAGCATAGACAAGGCATGTGAACTGTTTGACCGAATGCGTGAAAGAAATGTGATCTCATGGAATGCTATGATTGCAGGATATGCACAAAATTTGTTTGTTGAAAAGGATTTAGAAACTCTCAACCAAATGTGATTGGCAGGTGTAAAGCCATAATCCGCAACCTTTCTTGTGCCAAAATGGGAGCTTTGCAACAGGGTGTAGACATCCAGCGCAGGATAAACAATAGAGGAATTTTGTCAAATGTTGTAGCTGCAACTGTCCTGGTAGACATGTAGGCAAAATGTGTAAGCATTGACAAGGAACGTGAACTGTTTGACAGAATTCCATGATTGCAGGATATACAAAATTGTGGAAGCATAGACAAGGCACCTGAACTGTTTGACAGAATGCCGCAAAGAGCAGTTTTCTCATGGAATGTCTTGATTGCAGGATATTCACAAAATGGATTTGTTGAAATGGCTTTAGAAACTCTCAACCAAATGCAATTGGCATGTGTAAAGCCAAACTCTACAACCTTTGCTAGCATCCTCCTCGCCTGTGCCGAATGGGAGCTTTGGAACAGGGTATGGACATCCATCAAAGAATAAAGGATAGTGCAACTGTTCGGGTAGACATGTATTCGAAATGTAGCTACATAATCATAAGTAATTTTGATATCAAAGGTAACTGCAGCTATAATTCATCTTACAAATTAGTGAAGAATATTGTAGATTAATGAAGAATATTTTGGATTAAGGGGATTGAGAAAGGTTTAGATGAGGTATATGTTTATGATTGAAAATTGTGAAATAATTATTTTGTTGATGTGCATATGTGTGAGGTTATTAAATTGTGACAGTCTATATTTAGGCTAGAGTTCTTAATGTGATTGTTGTGTGAATATGTCATTCTATGTTTGTGAATTCATGAGTCTCATGTTTTCGTGTCTAAGTTGGAATCCTCGTGTGTAAGTTTGATCTATTGTAGCACAATATGCATGTGATCTAGTGACAAGAAACTTTACAGACTAAATTGTTGATCATCTATTAGGCTTCAATGGAGTTGTATAGTTGCCATTTTACAAAGAGAATAGCTCCATGGTTCCAACTTGATAAAGAAGTTAGGATATAATGTACAAGTAAAGATTGTTTTCTTAGGTCGCAACCAAGGTAGACACCAGTCCTCATGGAAGCCTACAAGAGGAAATAATACTCCTAGAATTAGTGAAGATGGCTAAGGACTTGGTAAGGATGGAAAAGGAATTGATAACACATTAAGGTTGAAACCAAGCCACAGTATATAAGTCTAAAATATTATGGTTCAACCATGTTAGTTGTAGAAATATTATGGAACTTAAGCACTGATGTCTTCCAAACTAGATGAGACCAAACTCCCATGACAATATGATGAGGACAATGTAGGTAGTAGCACATTTAAGAAATTATTTCATTATTTGTTTTCATTCTAGAGAAAGACATCATGTAGTTCACTCATGTTTAGATCTTTTCTCATGATCACTTTGTGGGAAAATTAATCACTTTGTAGTTGTGTTGGATGAGGCATGTAATCAAGAAAGGGTTAGACATTCAAAATGAAGGCAAGTTGCAAGGACCCCTCATTAAACCAATTTTTGATAAAGTAGTAAAATATATTAAAGGAGATTGAAAAAAATGCAATTTGATAGGCATTGGTTTGGATTGGAAACCAAGCTTTGGCATTTTTTTTTTAAACTAAGTTTACATTGATATTTTGTAAGGATTGATATCCTTATTAATAGGAGATTAAAATCTTATTAAAAGATTATAATGTAACTCCTTAAAATTTGTGGAGTATATTTGGGCTCTAGTTGCTATTTTGTAGGATTAAATCCTAATTTAATAGGAGATTCATGCCTTATCTTAAGGATTAAACCTTATTTTTAGGGATTTAGGCTTTTAAAATGCTTTGAACAATGAACTTACTCCTTAAATAATGTGTCGCTCCCCAAAAATGTGCATAGCCAAACATAGTTGAATTGGTAGGAGCCCTTAATGGTAAAGGGGTGGTCAGGGGTTTAAATCTCCCAAAAAACCTTTACATTTTTTTAATAAAGGAAAACGATGGAGGAGTGGATAAAGGTGCCATGTGGCACTCTTTAATTCATTAATTTCATGCCACGTGTCAAATCTGGAGCTGCCATGTCCCAATCAAATGCCACATGTCAACTTGTCATTTGTGCATACTGCTGATTGGACCTGCCACGTGTCACTTCCTGATTGGCCACATCATCGTTGACTACTGATTGTATTTTTCTGATGTTATCATTTGACTTGGTCAACACATTCCGTTTGGCAAAATTTGACCATTTGTTTCTTGTGTATGACCTCTGATTTGCGTGAAATGAAGATCATTGGAAAGCTCTCGATGAGCTCTTCGCGATGATGATGGCTTTGACCATTTTTGGTGACATCAAATTTTGACCTTTTTCTAGCCCAAGTCCCTAAGTTGACCAAGGCTTGATCAAGCATATCTCGAGCGTCATAGCTTTGTTTGACTCCATTCAAGTTATGTTGGAGTCAAAATTTTGAGCACTTCATCATGGTTCCAATTTTGGAGAAAAATGAGGAACTTCAATTTTTTGTTGAAAAGGTATCCACCAAATCATTCATGGAAGGGAAACTCACTTGACAAACCTGTGTGATGGCAAAATAAAAGGTCTATACAAGCCCCCATGGCACTTTATATCATAGTGTGAGTATAAAGGGCACAACAAGATGTGCAAAATCTCCAACAAGTATACACCAAAATTGTGTTTCATCTCAGTGTGTCTACAAAAGAGATTATTCATGAAACAGATGTCTACAATGCCCAAATAGGAAAAAATACTAGAAATACATGTATAACAGAAAAAAACGAGTCATCCCATGCAAACAAAAAATTTCCAAGACCTAAGACATCCAAGAAATTCACTAAAATGTGAAAACACAAAAAACTAAATAAAATGTATCTACAAAGAAATCTAGAAAAATACATAAATGACTGTGAAGAGCTCTAAAAGTGTCCCAATGCTGCTAGAATCATAAGAAATGAAGAAATAGGTCATAATTTATGAACTTGGGACTAAAAAAAACACCTTTGAATTCAACAAGCTATAAAATGCACCAACAAAAATATAATAATAAGACCCACAACATTGGGAAGTTAATGGAACTAGCTTTCTAACAATATCTTGTTCACCCAATTTTGATATAGTACGCCCAAGCTATGACCAAAAGAGAAAAAAAAAAAGGGTCCCTTAGGGCCAAAGAAAGGTTTTGGAGGCCCCTACTAGCAGTTTGTACCACTGATGTCAATGGCATATTCCATAGAATATTCTCTTTGCCTGAAAAAATTTGGTCTTATAGAAAAAAGTGACGGATAAAATATGCCAAGTATTCACTAGAATATGCTTCAAAGATTCTCCTGCCGAAAAATTGCCAATGGTGCTAAGAAAAAGTGAAGAGCACCAGAGAAAAATATATCACCAACCGGAAATGGTAAATAGCTACCAAGAAATTTTTCAATCACTAAAAAAGCTATTGTCGGGGACTTCAAAGTTGCCACCGATGGGTTGGAGCACCTGTCGATGAGGCCACAGGGGGTTGTGCACCATCGGTGATACCATAGGGGCTTGTCCACAATGGGAGGGGACTGTAGGCCTTCAAGCATAGGTACTATGGGTACCCTAAAGGGTCACTCCTTTAATTTTTTTGTAAATATGGTGCTCGAAAAAAATCCAAACCCTAAAATAAATTTTTGGTTTTTAAATTTTCTAAATAAAATAAATTTGAAAACAAGTTACTATTTTTTTCTTTTTTTCAAACTATGTGCATAGGTCGTACAACCCCTATGCAATTTTTTTTTACCTTGGAACCTCTCAACACTAGAATAGGCAAATTTGTAGTCAAAATTTGTTGAATCAACGTCCTAAATCCAACAATGAGGTCCTTTTCATGCCAAAATGCACCTAAAAATTGCCCACCTCCAAAAATTGTAGAAAAAACAATAGAGATTTTAGATCTAAAGCCTATAACCCTTATTAAATAAAATTCCTCATAAATCGAAAAAGGGTTTGCTAAATTTAAGCTCTAATACCATGTTAGAATTGTGAAAAACATGAGCCATAAGATCAAACAATGAACAAAGACACCTTCCACACAAGAGAGCTACAAAGAATAATATGCAATATTCTTCAACAAGAAAAAGCTACAAAATGAACCTCAAAAATATTCAAGGAAAACAAGAGTCAATGATATGAAATTTTCGTGCAATCCATGATAATTATTATGAAATGGTTTCTATATTCAATTGTGTATAATATTTTGCATCAACGTTTCAAATCACACTATGTGATCCATTATCAGGATGAGAGCAGAGAGAATATATATATGTAATTTATAAATATATTATAAAAAAAATTATGCTCTCTGTTGTCATCTTGATGATGTATCACGGAGTGTGATCTAAAACATTGATGTAAGAAATTATACACAATCAAATCTAGAAACCATTTCATAATAAAAGAAGAGTCCTCAAAGGTTGAGAGTTCTATCAAAGGAGTCAAAGGAGGATTGAGTGCTATATAGGAGCAACCCTAAATGATAAAGGGATTAGATCATGACAAGTGTCAACATCTCATACAAAGAGACAAAATAATCTAATAATAGCTCTCTAGTTAACACAAAAAATCACTCCTAAGGTCATGGGACTAAATTAGAACAATAATTAACATGATTACTCTAATAGTGAATTCTTTAGGATTATTTTCTACCCTAGAATCTAGTTCAAGTTTTTCAATATGGGTCTAATATGTGCTTGTAAGCTTAGATTCTATCCATGAAATCGACCCCTCATAGTCTCTAAATTTCACCCTCTATGCAACCCTAAAATTAAAATGTCTTATAACTTAGAATAAAGAGGGGCAAGTAGATTATAATTGTATACTTGATAAGATCCTACTATATCCCGATGCATCAAAATGTATATAAGGATGTTGGATCAACAACTTTGAATAAATGATCAATCATTAGATGATATTCATTACTCTAGTTGAGAGCCAAATCTAAATAATGCCACTATTTTCTTTCTCTTATGAATTCTATAGAAGGATGATAAATCTCTTTGTTTTATCGTCATAAAATAAATGTAAATGAATTTCTTTTTATATAAGCAGATGACAATAGATCATACAAATGTGTATATAGCCAATGTTAGGCAAGAAAGAGAAAGTGGGTCAATTAGATAAAGTTCAAATATTAATATTTGAATCTACGTGGGTTGAGTTTATGCTTGCAAGGATGAGCCCATGATGTGAACTTAAGTTAGGATAAAATAGATAGAATACATCATGAAAATCAAATACAATGTGGGGATTAGTATATGGATTGACTTTGATAACAAAAAATGAGCCAAATATATATGAATCTATGTAAATAGATATGTGGCATTTCTATAAGCATAAAAATGGGCCTAAGTTTGCACAATATTATTTTAGTTGTCATCATATACAAGTTTCAAAATGTTGCTTCAAAATAGGCATAGAACTAAATGAGAAAAATAACTCAAATTCTTTTCTATCATAATAAAATTAAATACATTAATTAGATCTTGAATTAAAATTAATGATCTTATTTATCTTGAATTTGTATATCTTCCCAAGGCAGGGGCTTTAGCTCGGTTGGCTAAATCTTTCCTCTTGCAGGAAGTTGGTCATGAGATCTAGTCTCCCCCACCCTTGTGGTACTGAAGGGTGTGTCGTGCTACCCGATTCTTGTAGTCTAAAAAAAAGAAAGTTGTATATCTTCCCTTTAAAGAAGGTGAACTCACATATGATGATACTTATTATGTGTTGGTAAGAGAAGCCCTTACACTCATTTAGAGTAATTCAATTTAAGATACAACCTTATAAGTTGAAATGCATTAATTTTGAAGAATGCATGTAATCCCATAATGGTTTATGGGTAATCGTATTGTAATTTTAGAATCTAATGAATAGAAAATTAATAATAAAAAGTGTGTGAGGTTGGGAGGAGTGACTTTCAAAAAATGTAGTTGTGAAAAGCCAGACTTCGAATCTAGGTGCATATTGGGATTCATTGTGTAGCGTTGATTGTTACCAAGTATGGCAATGTGCTTTGCTTTCCACAATCGGTGATGTGGAAAGCAACGAAAATAAGAATTAAGTGGTCCATTTATGTTAATGGAAGCATTGAACCAAATATCAGACTCTAGGTGTTTTTGAGATGGTAAGGCATGTTATAGGATATTGTGTAATCATCGAAAATGTCAAGGTCGACCAAAGGTTATCTTCAATGAAAACTTCCAGCATAATATCGATGCAGGGGCAATTGGTAAACTGGTAAACTGCATTTGAAAACTTTCAAATTTTAAACATTTATTGATAAGAGAACTGTTGGAGCAGTAAACTTCGTAGTGGCAGGAACGTCGTTTCAAGTTTGAGCAGAGTCAAGTGACACGTAGGATTGAGGTAGCTGGCATATCATGGTGGCACCAAAGGCTTAGGTGGTTGCGTGAGGTGGCTACATAGTACATCTGTTTTAATACAAGGGACTCAAAGGTGATTGCGCTAATCATGAAACATCATGACAGTGAATATATGACAGAAAAATGAAAAGACTTCAAAGGATTTGAGGAAGAGAATCATGGGTAAGTTTGCATCGCATGTGATTTAGCTATAGACATTGGGATCACACAGGCAATCAAAATGGATGATTGATTGCAAAGAGTAGGCTCGCAGTCTAGCATAGAATGAAGATCATTTTTAGATATGCGATGAATTATTAATGAGCGTCATTCATCAACATGGTACTTGTAGATGGGTTATTTCAGGGAGGCGTTGATTTTGAAATAATGGTTTGTCAAGTTACTAATTAAAGGGTCACTTCCATACATGTGTCTCCACCTCAGGGCAAGTTGGGAAACGTTTTATAAAGCTTATAGTCTGGTGACTATCTCACACCTATTTTAATTTGGTTTCAAAGGTTAATGGTAAAACTTTCCAAGTTCATAGTGTGCTTCTCTGCAGAAACCATCATTTGAAGCGGGATGGACATGCTGATATGGTTGATGAGTGAAATTCGACAGATAGCCTTTCTTGGGGAGGTAATTGA